>BQNB010014030.1:27307-38235 GCA_026074375.1 Tanacetum coccineum | reverse complement strand
AATTAAGCAACAAAACACTTTTTATATTTAATCACCCTTCATGGGTAATTAAATATATGGATCATACTATATATTAAAAATCATTTGTTTGAAAACTAGAGCGACTTGGCTCTTATATCAAATGTAAAAATCATAGAGGGGGTGAATACGTTTCCGTTAAAACTATCTCCAGGCATTACATAACTCTCTGCCGGCGGTCCTATAAATATATGGGGGCCGCTTGATTTATGGGGACCGCCTCTAGAAGAAAGTTTTGGATTAGATCTTTCGTATCAAATACCCGATTAATGGTGACGCAATATGAAGAGTTTTAATACTAGTTTTACAATAACTATACATATGGTAGTAAAGCATATCCAATGACATAACCATTAACACAATACCATGACACAAATATAATCACAACAATATAAACTACTAGTCACACAATCATCTATATCATGCATTTATATATATATATATATATATATATATATATATATATGAATTGAGATTAAATGAGAGATTTCTTAAAGTTGTAAAAATAAAAACTCAAAAGACCCAATAAACATGCAACATGTGGCAAGTTATTAATTATGAAAAATTAATATAACTAATAAACACATAAGGGTATTATAGACATTTAAATTATTACTCTTTAATTAACCCAAAATTGTCATTCTCACACAACACTGAAAACAAAACTTGTTACCTAAAAAAACCCAACGTCCTCACCACTTTGAAATATCATACCACGACGCATCAGTTATTTTCAAGATATTGTACCACGATGCATCAGTTATTTTATAGATATTGTACCACGACGCATCAGTTATTTTTGAGATATTGTACCACGACGCATCAATTATTTTCGAAGAATATATCCGTCAAAGTTATTGCTCACCATTCATATCTTTGACGGATATAGCCGTCACAGTTATTTTCAACTGATATATCCGTCAAAGACAGATATATCCGTCAAACTTATTTTTGAGATATTGTACCACGACGCATAAGTTATTTTTGAGATATTATACCACGACGCATAGGTTATTTTCGAGATATTGTATCACGAAGCATTAGTCATTTTTGAGATATTGTACTAATAGACGGTGAAATAAAGAATGTACAAAAATACCCTTGAAGCTCTATTTAATGATCATAATGTCACTCGTTTATTATTATTCTCATTTAATACCAACTAATAGATCCAACGGTGTAGATTGGTTCTCATTTTAATAATTTTAAGAAATCTCTCACATTAACCCTACAATATCTCAAAAATAAATGATGCGTCGTGGTACAATATCTTGAAAATAACTGATGCGTCGTGATACAATATCTATAAAATAACTGATGCGTTGTGGTACAATATCTTGAAAATAACTGATGCGTCATGGTATGATATTTCAAAGTGGTGAGGACGTTGGGTTTTTTAAGGTAACAAGTTTTGTTTTCAGTGTTGTGTGAGAATGACAATTTTGGGTTAATTAAAGAGTAATAATTTAAATATCTATAATACCCTTATGTGTTTATTAGTTATATTAATTTTTCATAATTAATTACTTGCCACATGTTGCATGTTTATTGGGTCTTATGAGTTTTTATTTTTACAACTTTAAGAAATCTCTCATTTGATCTCAATTAGGGTTAATGTGAGAGATTTCTTAAAATTATTAAAATGAGAACCATTCTACACCGTTGGATCTATTAGTTGGTATTAAATGAGAATAATAATAAATGAGTGACATTATGATCATTAAATAGAGCTTCAAGGGTATTTTTGTACATTCTTTTTTTACCGTCTATTAGTACAATATCTCGAAAATGACTAACGCGTCGTGATACAATATCTGAAAATATCTCCGATGCTCGTGGCGGTATAATTTTCAGAAAAATAACTTATGCGGTCGTGGTACAATATCTCAAAAAATAAACTTTGCGGATTATCTGTCTTTGGACGGATATATCGTTGCAAAGATAACTTTGACGGCTTTATCCTCAAGATCCTGAATGGTGAGCATAACTTTAACGGATATAATCCTTCGAAATTAAACTGAATGCGTCGTGGTAACATATTCGAAAATAATTGAAGCGGTGCTGGTACATATGTTTAAAATAACTGATGCGTCGTGTACAATATTTAAAATATAAATGATGGTCGTGGTATGATAATTTCAAAAGTGGGAGGTCGTTGGGTTTTTATTTAGGTACAAGTTTTGGTTTTCAGTGTAGTGTAGAAGACAATTTTGGTAATTAAAGGGTAATAATTTACAAAAAATTATTGTCTATAATACCCTATGTGTTTATTAGTTATATTTATTTTCATAATTAATTAACGGCCACATGTTGCATGTTTATTGGTCTTATGAGTTTTTATTTTTACACAACTTTAAGAAATCTTCATTTATTCAGAATTAATATAGATAATATATATATATATCATGTATATATATATTATATATATATATATATATATATATATATATATAAATGCATGATATAGATGATTGTGTGACTAGTAGTTTATATTGTTGTGATTATATTTTTGTCATGGATATTGTGTTAATGGTTATGTCATTGGATATGCTTTACTATCATATGTATAGTTATTGTAAAACTAGTATTAACACTCTTCATATTGCGTCACCATTAATCAGGTTTTTGATTGAAGATCTATCCAAACTCTCTTATTGCAGGAGTAAGGTCCTATAAATCAAGACGTGCCCATATATTTATAGGGACCGTGACAGTGAGTTACTGTAATGCCTGGAGATAAGTTTTAAACGGAATTGTATTCACCCTCTACCTTCTATGGTTTCCACAATTGGTATCAGGTGCCACGACGCTCTAGTTTTCAAAACAAATTGTTTTTATAATAGAGTACGATCCATGTATCAAATTACCCATGAAGACGGATTAAATATGATAATTGTTTTGTTTCTTGATTCGTACTAGTTTTGTTATTAAATATACTTCGTATACTAGCTTGAATGAAAATCTTTTCAAAAAGCTTAGAAGTGTCAATATATGTCTTTCTAAGTCCTAAGTGTAGAAATGATGTCTAAAACACGAAAGTTATGTGCAGGAACAACTTCTTAAAGTCCCGTGTCCTTCTATTAAGTCACCAAATGATTTTATACAAAACTGTGTTTTTGGGTGACTGGTGGCGGTCCCTTAAATGTTAGGGCGGCCCTCAAACATATGGTCGTCACCTTTTCGGGGACCGTTTGTCTATTTCGTCAGAATTTGGCAAACTTTGAAAAATCATATAAAATCAACCGTAACTCTGTAGAGGTCGTGCCACCTGCCATTTTAAGGATAATTGAGTCTACTTTCATTTTAAAACACTTCCAATACTATATTTCAAACTTAAATAAGTCAAAACTGCTAAATACTACATAGTGGTCAAAACGTTCTGTTTCGGTTTAACGTAAAACTTTTATTTTACCTTTTCCTTTGAGTTAGGCATTTCTAGTCGATATATCTTTGAAAAACGATGTATTTATCCTTTCAAAATATTGATCTTGATTAATCTTTTAGATGGGGAGGACACTATTTTATTTTTAAATAAAATCAAGCTAAGTATACGTTGGTGCATCTAATACACAAAACGATGACGAATATATTTATGTGTTATGCTAAATGATTATGTGTGTTTTCTTAGGTCTTAATATTGAGATTAGATATTATTAATTTATCATTACTATTTGTAATTGAGCTACTTATATATATCTAAACACGTGTGTTATGTATGTTATTTGTATGTTACTAGTTTTCGGGATTATGCCTAATAGGAATTACGCTAGATCTCTTGAGTTAAGTTGCGAAAGTGTTTGTGCATTGCATATAGGCATAGATAGCTATATTTATACATGTTACATAACATCTTGTAAATCATTTTGAGTATAGTAACCAACTTAGGACTTAGAGTTCAATAGTGTGTTAAGTATGTTGGAAAATATTGTCTTAAGATTACACGTTAAACACCCGTCACCAAAATATATCCAACACGTTAACTCTCTTCCAACAAGATGTCTAAATCTTCTCATCGTCTTGCCTTGTTTGACCTTGGGATGGTCAAACAAAAGAAAAGATTATATTAATACATTATTATTCAAGTAAAAGAAAATGTATTTTTAAACTTTGCTCGTGCTTGCATTATTGAAACACACACACATAGTTATATTCATTTTATAAACAGATAGTATTTTACAAAAGATGTGTGTTGTATAAAAATGGTTAGGAAAATCATTTATATACTCATAAAATGTCAAAAACTATGCATACTATACATAACAGCAAATACCTTTTCGCACAAGCAAAATATATGACAATCTTGAAGTAAGAAATTAACTTGTCATTATTCATCAACCTCACCTCACAACTAGTCTTAGGAGTAATGGAACACACTATGAAAATCTTGATTTGTTTCTTTTAAAAGAGTGTTCGTGTGGGTTAAGAAATATTTTGAATATATATCAATTCATTATCCAAATTATGACTGATATTATTATCAAATCTAATTGACAAGTTTTCAAGTATGGACAAGAAATCAAATTATTATTTGTCTAGCTTTGAGATTATATCAAAATGTACAAGAGATATTATCTTAAACCTACATATTCAATCACACTTAATTTATAAGAAAATAATGACATCCTTTTCTAACACGACAAGAATATGCATCGGATCATAACAATCATTTATGTAAATGATGTCATATTGAGTCTACTTGTCCAGTAGTTGTGTTCCAAATATTTGGCAAATATATGCAAAAAATACATAATGAAGTAGGATTGACTACTTGAATGTTTTGTCCAAAATATTTAAGTAATTTATCTTGCAATGCCCTTGGTAAGTCATCTCCGAAAAGCCAAACATGAGCTTATGCACAACATATGTAACTTTTCTCAAACAATTCAAAACTCAAATTCTCTTCTCATCAAAACTCTTTATTACTTTACCTAATAAGCATAATATTTATTTTTCACTAAATGTGAACCCTTTAACCATCTAAGATTAGGACTAGGAATAATTAAACATATTCCACAAACCATTATCTTGCTTTCTTTCAATAAGTGATCGTAAGAAGATTTTAAATATGAAGATGATTATTATTCAAACAATAATCAATCTTACTATTCAATCTAATTACAAAATTAGAATATGAACATGAAATCGAGACTAGGATTTATCTAGATCATGGAAATATCAATCAAATGATCGTAGATATTTTTTCGAGTCTACATGTTCAACCATCCTCGGTTATTACATGATATCACAAAGTCGATTGCAAGACAACTAGATTAGTCATCAAATTGCAACTCACACTTGCAATGAAGATGTTTCATTGAGTCTAAAGTGTTCAAATGTTTGTGTTATTAGCAATGGTTAACATTAAGTAGGATTGATGACATATGAATTTCCATCGGGAAACTCATAAGCACTCCAACTTGATAAGCAAGTCTTGGACGTCTTTTCTGAAAACTCAAAACAAGAACCCTTAGAACTTATATAAGCTTCTCTTAATAACCTAATATCAACATTATCTCCCACATAATGGGAAAATTATCCTTGTCTAAATTTGGCACCTCCACAGATCAATGGATCCTTGGTCCTAGATACATATTCGGTTTAGGTAGATCCGCCCTATGGCATCAATTTTAAACATCCACCTCTTATCAATCTCTTGTTTAAAAGTCCAACATACATGTAACTAACCTTTAGTAAATCATCATTATTTCTACAAAGAAACATTCACAAGATCTATTGAGGTAAGTAATCTTAATTGAATTTCTTTCTTAAAGTACATGCAAAGGTGCATTCTTTGAGCACTCTCAACATAGTACATTACACATTGTTACTCTTAAACAGAACCATAGGTTCTAGATGACTCATTCTTTCTTAAAATTACAATAACTTGCGTTCTCTATCATTCAACCATAGAATTCCACATATCTTGATTAGGAATCAGAATTAAAGCATGTTAGTTGAGTCATATAGGAGTTCTATTTTGTCTAACATGAGAATGACTACTGGAGAATCTATTGCACTAGAAATTCAATTTGACCTAATGGTTGAATTGCTTCCAAGAGTGAAGTTGGGTTCGTGGTATAACCCGTAAAAGTGGTCGTGTTTACCCTGAATTAAGCACCACTAGTAATAGTCTCATACTTATTCTTTAATATGATTAAATGGATATTTCTAAATATGCCTAATAATAGTATACATAGATGGACTTTGTATCTCATTAAGAGTGCACACTAAGCAAGTAGATATTAGATTTCTCCTTAGTCAATCTAGACAACCTGCATCTCACATATGTGCTTTGAAGGTTCAAGATGATAACTTGCTCCCATATAATGCAATATATGTCTTCATGTTTATCTTGATGCTCAATGTTTATTTTCTTAGATATTAAATGCATGTCTATTGTAAAGGCGTTTATTTTTTTCTAGCAATTTAGATAAAATATTTCGTAGTTTATTCAAATGTCACATGCTCAAAAATGCTAAATACTAACATGTTTTACATGACGATTGCATTTAAAATTATCATGTTTTGTATGCGTCATTTTACATGACTTGCATGTTAATTGTGCACCTACACTATGTCAGTTTAATGTATGACAATTAACGTTTAAATGTCATATAGTCTTACACATTAATCTTATTGATTATTAAGTTAATGCATGCTTATATCTATATGTCTTATGCATCTAGGTATATATTTTCTCACACTAGAATATTTTTCTTCGCGTCCATGTTACAAATCTAAATAGTTACAAGAGTCGTAAAATGGTCTTATATATCATATAGTCTTCACTCACACATTCCCTTAATCATCGTCTTGCTTTCTTCTAAATGATCCACTCTTTTGTCAAGGGAAGGTTAGATACAAATCTAATACACCTCAAAGTAGGTTTGACAACTTAAATATTTCATTTGAATATCCAAGTATCTTTAACTTGCGATCGTAATTGTTAAAGGTCATATCCGAAAATTCATATTCAAGCCTTTTAACAACATAAGTTAAAACACTCTCTTTTCTCTTCGATGAAAACATTTTTTCTTTAACCCTCAAGCGTAAATCGTTCAATTATCTTCGTCTAGGCCTAGGAATGATGGAACACATTCCATAATCTCTTCTTTTCTACTAGTCTCGATTCTAGTCTAGTTTCTATTCTATGCGTCATGACAACTTAATTACTTCATCCGAAGTACCTTAAGTAATT
Organism: Tanacetum coccineum; assembly: GCA_026074375.1. Classification (NCBI taxonomy): domain Eukaryota; kingdom Viridiplantae; phylum Streptophyta; class Magnoliopsida; order Asterales; family Asteraceae; genus Tanacetum; species Tanacetum coccineum. The sequence goes on along the minus strand of BQNB010014030.1, from coordinate 31,019 downwards.
TAATTAGCGAAATGCAAATTAAAATGTCACTCCTTTTGCAAAATTCATCAAAAATCAAGCCCAAATCACCCTTCCTGTTGGCGGCCCCAGATTTATACAAGCGGCCCCCTGATATATCCGAGACCTCCGGCAGCAGGCTTGTAATACCGTTCATTCGTTTCTAAATCCATAACCAAACAATCCCTCTCTTCTGGTGCTATGAGCTGACGTCTACTCTGCATCTGAACCTCATTATCTATTATTCAGTCTTGTTAATGATTACTAGTTCTAGTACACCTTCAAACCAACAAGGTAAAATGAAAAACGAGTCTTAAGTCATCCACCGAGTCATCTTCACAAGAAGATTCACCATGTAATCCTTCACCACCAACATAATCACAACCTAATAGTGATTTATCACTACTACAACCTATGAAGGATGAACTACCTTTCATAAAGCACAAACCTATGCCCAATATCTCTTTATAGATCAATGGGTCATCCTTATATCACAACACTCATAAGCATCGTTGCTTATGTTGTCAATAGTTAAGTGAATTTCATAATGAAACACGTCTCATTCTCAAACACATTCCTTACAATCTACCACCCTTTACAATCCTTACAATCTATCACTACATAATAAATCCACTCACATACAAATCTTGATCCACACATCTTGTAAAAGTTTTCTCTCACCTCAAATGGCCTTATCACTTCTAAACGGTTCTTCTCACTTTCAATAGTCTTCTCACTTCTAATAGTCTTCTCACTTCTGATAGTCGTCTCACTTCTAATAGTTGTTTCACTTCTAATAGTATTTCTACTTCCGACGTTTCTTTTCACTTCTAAATGTTCTTTTTTCACTTTTAATTAGTCTTATCACCTCTAACGTTTCTTCTCACTTCTCAACATTTATTCTCTCTTCTAATAGTCGTGTTACTATTTAAATTCATCCTATATCTTTTGACAACTTAATTATTTCATCCGGAATATTTAAGTAATTTGCAAAATGCAAATGTCACTCCTTCGTAAAACTTTTCACTTTCTAGAAAGTGAAGAACATAAAGAAGATATTCAATCTTTAAGTGTTATTGAGTCACCACATTGTTGCGTCTCTCATTATTCTTCCACCATAAAAGAACTACCACCTCACTTCACATACCCACCTTTTGTTCGTCAACATTGACAATCAACAAAACGCCAAACAAACCTTTGAATTTGCAATCGTCCACCTTTGTCTTGATAGGATCACATACACATCAATTGTTAGTGCAAATGATATATCAATCATTTCTGACAACTTCTTGTCAACACCTTCCTTCTTTAGTCTCTCTCTTATCCTTCCCCTTTAAGCTCTATGGAATCATTTACATTCACATCCAAGAGCATATCGTCTTCATCCTCATCTTATTTTTTTAATTATATATTTTGGCATATCTTGCCAAGATATAAAGTGATCTTCGTCTACCTTTAAAAATTTATTCTCATACTATTTGTATGTCAATCAATAAACGAATCCTATTCTCGTTTATTAAAATTCAGTCGAATCTTAGTCCTTAAACATACGTCTCGATTCTTTCTATATTATCATTTAGGTTGTTGAATTTAAAATAATGATTGTGTGTGTCTAGTTTCTAATTCTCTTTTAAAGTGTCATACTCTAGAATACTAACACCTAAAAGTGCATGTCTAGTTCCCCCCTATTGTCTTGCTCTATATATATACTTCACCTCAACCTTAAGAATTCATTCATACTCTAAATACAATGAAGGAATCATTCATACTCTAAATACTTTACCTCCTCTATTTCAAAATCACATTCAACCTTAAGAAACACAAAATCACCTCAACCTTATTTCTCATGTTTTCTTCTCACTCCTCCAACCAATATACTTGGATCACCTACCTTTTTCTCATTCCTCTAACTTATACACTCGAAGCACCTACGTTCTTCTCATGTCTTCCTCTCATTTCTTATGACCTCCTCTTAACTATCCAAAAAACACATAAATCGTCTTTAACCTTTATTTCTCACGTCTTTTTCCTCATACCTTCAACCTATATACTCAGAACAGCTACCCGCTTTTCATTCCTCCAAACTATATATGCCTTTTTCTTATATCTCCAACCTATATGCTTCAACCTATGTCCAAGAAACACCTTTTTGTTTCTACAAAAGGGGGAGAAAGAGTGTGAACGAGTAACTTTTAAACTTTACTATCTGTTATAGTTTACGTATTTTGTCATCATCAAAAGGAGAAGATTGTTAGTGCAAATATTATGATACTTAATCTATATGGTCTCTTTAAGTTTTGGTGATAACAAACATGTAACTTGTAACACATAACATAAAGTGTGAAAGTTACTCGTAATCACAAATCATCAATGTATACATACATCAATATCTCTCGACGTCTCAAGTCTGCATCAACACCGGCATTTGTTTGCACCCGACGTAAATCACGTAAGGTATGTACAAATAAACATTAAACTTGTAGGATGATCAAAGAAATAAGTTTTTGTCTTAAAACTCTACATTTTATAAATATGACAAAACAATTTCTCAAAAATTAATCAGACAAATTATTTTTAAGTTATAAAGAAATGTTTTATGTAGTAGTTATTTCAAAATTCAAATCTGGCCATTTTCCCCCTAAAATAGTCAGATTTTCACCAGATAAATATTTCATCACAAAACAAAAATAGGAGCATCTGTCGGGGCGGTCCCCTTAAATATTAGGCAGTCCTCTGATGGTTCCTAATATATTTAGGACCGCTGTTTTTTGACAGACAGATTTCAGCTCTAATAAATAGTGGCTCACTTCTAACTATTTCATAACCCTTTTTGCACAGATTTTTTTAGTTCTTTCTCTCTCTAAATCTCATTACATCTCTCTACATCTTTAATCATTTAATTTGTTTAATCTTGTTTAAATGTGATTCAGTCTTCTATCCTTTCCTTTTTCCCTCAAGTGCAAGAGAAGAACTTTTATCATTGTCAAGATACGAAGTTATGTAGTCTAGTTAGTCCATTTGTAACATTTGTTACATATAGATCGAGTCCATGTTTTCCAATATTTGGTAGTGAGTAGATCCGAATAGTGTATAAATTCAAAAGTGTTGATTATGTGTCGGTTAGTATTTTAGGCCTAAAAATACTCATGTGAAGTGGTAGATTTAAAGACTAATCAAATAACATACTAGATGTAAGGGTAGAGAGGGAGTGAGGTGGATGAACACTTAGAGAGAGAAAGAACATAAAAGAGAGAACTTTGTTATTATGTTAAAAATGAACAACCAAACACCTCTCCAAGGCATGGAGAGGTGTTTATATACTTACAATGAACAAGTGGGCTTGGGCTTGCATGGGTTTATCCATAGGCCTTTGCTATCTAACTATGTAAGTTTCCAAAAATTACTTAACGTGCTAACGACTGTTATCTATGGAAGCGACTGGCACTTTTGTGTTCTTAACAATCTCCCCCTAAGGGAGGTCGCTCCATTTTACAAAAAACTTAAACCTAACATACTATGTTGTATCTTTAGTCTTGAGTTCATTCAACTTCAATCATTGACTTGTGATTTGATGTAGTGATCATTGACTTTTAGGTTAGGGCTTGTTCCTTAGCTTGTCTTGAATGTGATCTTGATCACCTTGAGATCATCAACCAAGCATAATCTCTTTTCGCCATCTTGTGACCTTTCCCATCTTGTGAACTTGTGACTTTTG
>BQNB010014030.1:4807-19807 GCA_026074375.1 Tanacetum coccineum | reverse complement strand
CAACTATGAGCTTGTCACTTTCGTAAGCGTCAACTAGTACTTTGTAGAGATTCTTTTGTTCATTAGATCTGTGGTTTGACTTATTGCTTTCCATCTTGTCTATGAGAATCTTGTTCAGCTCTAATTCAGATAGGTTGGAAGCTATAGCAAGAGATGTGTGACAACAGTTAATTTTTGGAACTTTAAATGATTATTTTACCCTTTGACTTTTCAGGTTTGACTTGACTTTTGAGTTTTTATCGTCATATAAAAACAATTACCGCGTAACTAATAATTTTTTGGGACTTATTTTATTAATAAATCATAATTATTACTACATAATTCTCATTTATAAAATTTTTATCTTTTTCAAATTTATTTGGCTAAAACAAGAACAACGTGTACCGACACGATACCAATTATTTTAAATTTAATTATCAAAATTATTTAATAAAAATATTTAATAAATTAATTATCATATTTCTAAAAAACGTTTATTATTAACGTTGTTGGGAATTATACATTCCTAACTTAGTACCGTTAGGTATATACTTAGTAACGATAGTTATAGTTAGTACTGACAGTACAAAGTGTTAAGTACTGCTCAGATAGTTAGTACTGTTAGTATAAAATAGTTAGTACCGTTTAAGAGATATGTATGAGATATTGTAGGAAAAGATATGTATTATCTTTTTAACGCGTTTTTGTAGCCTGTTGGGTTTTTTATCCTGATCTATAAATGGAAACCCCTAGCTCATGGCATAGTTAGAGATATCAGTTCAACATACATCTCATACAATCATATCTCATAGTTAGTAATCTGTAATCACTTAAAGCAGATTAATAGAAATCAAGTTTAGTTATTCATTGTTCTTCTTAATACTATTGTGTAGATTCCGCATATACAATTAGTATTCATAGTCAGTGTTTCTATATAGTCAAACTGTATTTATACAAGTTGGCTATCACCCTTAGTAGGCTGCAAAGATCTATTTAGTTAGGGACTTACAAGTGGTATAAGAGCCTGTGAGAAACTTTGAGTAAGAAGAACAAACAAAACCAGTTATATATCTCCATACTACAAAACTAATCATGTCTGGATCACAAGATGAAATTCCACCACCACAACCACCATCACCATCACAAACACCAAAACAACAAACTCCTCACACTATTTCAACCATCAAACTTCCTATTCTCAAAAAGGGAGAATATAACATATGGGCCATGAAAATGGAACATTATTTGGCCTATACAGACTATCCTATCTGGGAAGTTATAGAAAATGGGAATGGTCCTGTATCAATCACCACAGATACACAAGGTCAAATCAAGGTTCTGCCTCCAAGGACTGCAGAGATATTTTGCCAGAAAAAGGGAAAGAAAAGCTAGGACCACTTTGCTTATGGCTTTACCAAAAGATCATCTTGCTAAATTTCATAAGATGACTCGATGCTAAGAGATGTGAATGCCATTAAATCAGATTCGGTGGAAACTGACGAATCAAAGTAAGATGCGATGGTATATCTTAAAGCAATTAATATTAAAGGATTCTATTGCTATCAAAACTCAGAGAGGGCTTCATAAAGGGTATGACAGGTTCCAAAGTCTTCTGAGTCAATTAGAGATTCATAGGGCAGGTGTATCCACTAAGGATGCAAATCAAAAATTCCTTAGATCTCTACCTTCTGCCTGGTCTCAAGTTTCCTTAATCATGAGGACCAAGCCAGGAGTGGACAATCTCAGCCTTGATGATCTGTATAATAATCTAAGAAGTTTTCTGAGAATGGATGTATAAGGCCACTCCTGCATCATCCTCTAGCACGCAAAATGTGGGCATTTGTCTCTGAGGAACACAAGCTGTAATAATGATGTTAGTAACGCTTATAAGTGTTCTATTACTTCTGGTCAAATCAACAGTATGTACAAACTTCATCATATCCTTACGTGCAAATCAATCACAGGTGCCCTCCAATTGGTCATGAGGACTTGGAACAGCTTGATGAATTTGACTAGAAGAAATGGCCTTTGAAAGGCAAGTGGCATGATTTCGAATGAGAATGAAAAAATTTATACAAAAGACTGGTAGAAAGCTACAATTTGATGCAAAGGAACCAATTGGTTTTGATAAAACCAAAGTCGAATGCTACAATTGCCACAAGATAGGCTATTTTGCTAGAGAGTGTAGAACCAAGAGAAATTAAGATAGTAGGAGGAGAGATGCTTGGAACTCTGGAAATAAGGATAGGAGAAGATCTGGTAAGCAGGAAGACTCTAAAGCATTGGTGACCATTGATGAAGAAGGTGTAGATTAGACCAGTCACTCAAAAGAAGAAGATGATTTATGCTTTGTTGGCTTGCAACAGCTCAAGCTCAGAAAAAGAGGTAATTCTTGTTCCAAAGGAGTGTAAAGAGTATATGCAACTTAATAAATCTGTATGATGCACAAAGAGAACAACTAAGTGATGCAAGGCATAGAAATAAAGGCCTATAATCAAGTCTAAATGAAAGTTGAAGCACTATTAGTGGCCTCATCAACTAGGTCAACTTTGGATGAAGAAAGTAAGGTTTATGAAAATAGACTTAGATGATAAAACTGATGTACTAACATACCATAAGAAATTGTTGGCAGAAGCTCAAAAAGAAAAAGAAGATTTAAAAGCTAAAGTAGAAAAATGGCACAACTCTCTAAAAAATCTTGGGTAAACTGCACCTAAATCCCAAATTGAGTGCTAATGAATAATTTTTTCGGGCTTGGGGTATGGGGATCACAGATATGATGGTATTTTGAGCTATGAAAATGAAGTTTTACAAAGTGTTTTTATGAATAAGGAGAGTGAGTTAGAAAAACAACCTTTGTATGATAGGTTCGTTACAGTAGGAGGAATGCATGTTGTACCCCCACTCATGACAGGGAATTACATGCCAACTGGACCCAATATAGAAGAAGATTACTCACAATTTACATATGGTTCAAATCAGACTCAACCTAGTGAATCTGAAACCAGTGAAATTGATACCTGTAAATCTAACATTAGTTCAGAACCACCTGAATTAGTGTCAGAACCAGTTGTTAATGAATCTAATATAGAATGTCAACCTAAGGTTTGGTCTGATGCTCCTATCATTGAGGAGTATGAATCAGATAGTGAAGATGAGTATGTGTCTCTACCAACAAAAGAACAGGAAACACCTAGTTTTGCTAACCAGCAAGTAAAATCTCCTAGGGAAACTGTTAAGAATCATTTCACACATAGTAAAAATCCTAAAGTTGACAAGAAAGAGTTGGGGTATGGGTTTACTGCAAGAGCATGTTTTGTATGTGGTAGTTTTAGTCATCTAATTAGAGATTGTGATTTCCATGAAAAGAGGATGACTAAACAAGCTGAGTTAAACAATAGCATGAGAATGAAGTCTAGTCAAAGGGAGATAAGGCCAATTTGGAACAATGTGCAAAGAGTAAATCATCAAAACCAATTTGTTCCTACAGCAGTACTAACTAGAACTGGCAAAATTCCAGTTAATACTGCTAGAGCTAGCGGTACTAAAAATGTTAGTACTGCTAGGCATAGTTTTAACAGACAGGCAGTACTAACTAGTGCTGCTATGAAAGTTAATACTGTTAAGCCTATTGTGAATAGAGTTAGACCTACAACTGTTTTTCATAAAACTCATTCACCATTTTCAAAGCCTTTTAATAAAACAACAACACTTAGAACAAATTTTTCAAAACAAAAGGTTAATACTGCTAAGCTGAATGCAGTTAGTGCTGTTGGGGGAAAAAGGGAAACTGCTGTTAAGCCCTCAGCAGGTTGTAATTGGAGACCAAAAAGACACCACTACTGGCAAAATGTCTCCAAATACAATGGTGGATCCAGTCTTAGAAATTGTTTCACTTTCAAAGATCCACTAGGCAGACTCAAGCCTAAACAGGCTTGGGTCCCTAAGAGAATCTAATCTCTTTTATTTGATGTGCAGGATTATCCACATAGAGCTTTACAGAACAAAGGAATAGTTGATAGTGGATGTTCCAGGCACATGACTGGAAACAAGGCCTACCTTGCTGAATATCAAGACTTTAATGGTGGCCCTGTTGCTTTTGGAGGTTACATAACTGGTAAAAGTAAAATAAAAACAGAAAAGTTAGATTTTGAGGATGTGTGCTTTGTGAAAGAACTTCAGCATTTTAATCTCTTTTCTGTGTCACAAATGTGTGACAAAAAGAACAAGGTTCTGTTTACTGACTCTGAATGTCTTGTTTTGTCTCCTGAATTTAAGTTACCTGATGAAAATCAAGTATTACTTAGAATCCCTAGACAAAACAATATGTACAGTTTCAATTTAGAGAACATTGTTCCTTCAGGAGGTTTAGCATGTTTAATTGCAAAGGCCACAATTGATGAATCTAACAAATGGCATAGGAGGTTGGGTCATGTTAACTTTAAAAACTTAAACAAATTGCCGAAGGATACCTTGTAAAGAGGTTTACCTTTAAAGATTTTTAAATGACCACACTTGTTGCTTGTCAGAAAGAAAAGCAACACAAGGCCTCCTGTAAGGCCAAATCAGTGAGCTCTATTAGTCACTCCTTACAGCTTCTTCATATGGATTTGTTTGGACCTACATCTGTAAGGAGTCTAAACCATAAGACTTATTGCCTGGTTATCACTGATGATTTTAGCAGGTTTAGTTGGGTGTTCTTTTTAAGAACTAAGGATGAAACTAGTGGAATCCTTTTATGGACTTTATTAGAAATAGAGAACAATTATATCAAAAGGTTAAATACAATTAGATGTGATATATGGTATATATTTAAGAACAGTGATTTTCATTGAATTTGTGGGTCAAAAGGATCAGAGGGAATACAATAATGCTAGAAACTCCGTAACAAATAGGGAGTTGCTGAAAGAAAGAACAGGACCTTATATATGGCTGTTAGGACTTTGACTAGCAGATTCATTGAATAACCTAACAATTTTTGGGCTGATGCAGTTAGTATGGATTGTTAGGTTCTTAATAGGGTATTAGTGTACATGCCTCATAATCAGACACCTTTTGAACTTGTAACTGGCTAAAATACCAATCATAGCTACATAAGAACTTTTGGGTGCCATTGTGACCATTTGTATACCATTATTCCACCTGGGCATGTTTAATGGGAAATCAGATGATGGGTTTTTTTAGTTGGGTATTCTTTACAACAGGCTTTTAGGGTATACATTTTAGAAAACAGAGAGTTGAGAAAACCTGCCATATCAACCTTTTTAGATAATAAACTTATGTTGCAAGGGAAAGGACCAAACTTGGTATGTTGTCTTGATTATTTATACTGGGATTCTATGAATTATCAACTATAAGATCAGAGAACCAAGCCAAACAAACATGCTGTCCACACGAAGCTAATCAAAATGCATGTAAAGAAGACATTATTGATGTAGGGATTATAAAAAGAAGATGAATCTGCTCAGACTACTTTGTACCTGCCAATATGGTTCTTATTATTCCTAACTGTTAAGAGGTAAATAGAAAAGGATGCGGTGATGCACCTAACAAAACATCTTGATTTAAAGACAATGAAAAAGCCAGTCGATAAGGAGGATCAAGTCTTTTTGGATGAACTTGAAAGACTTAAGAGGCAAGAAAAGGATGCTAATGATGCAGCTGAAGCTCTCAGGAAGGAGTTTGCTCAACAAACTGAGGATTTGCTTCTACAAGCAGGAGCTGCTAAACCTAGCAGTACTAACATAGTTAATACTGCTAGCACACCAGTTAGTACCGCCAGTACTGATAATGATCTACCCAATCCTGACCAAGATGATTCAGAAATACCAGCACTTGAGGACATTTATAAAACTCCTACTGATGGTATTTTTACCAATTCATCTTATGATGATGAGGGTGCAGTGGCTGATTTCACAAATTTAGAAACTGTTGTGAATGTCAGTCCTATTCCCACATCAAGGATAAACTCTTTTCATCCTTCAACTTTAATTCTTGGAGATCCAAAATCAGCAGTTCAAACAAGAAGTAAAGTGACTAAAAGTTCTGGAGCCCATGCTTTTGTAAGTTATGTTCAAAAGCAAAGGAGAAATAATCATAAGGACTTCCAGCATTGTTTATTTGCTTGTTTCTTGTCTCAAAATGAACCCAAGAAGATTTCAGAAGCACTTGAAGATGAAAGTTGGGTTGATGCTATGCAAGAAGAATTGCTGCAGTTCAAGATTCAGAAAGTTTGGATTCTTGTAGATTTGCCTTATGGGAAGAAGGCTATTGGAACAAAATGGGTTTATAGAAATAAGAAGGATGAGAGAGGAGTTGTTGTCAGAAATAAAGCAAGGTTAGTTGCTCAGGGACATAGGCAAGAGGAAGGGATAGATTATGATGAGGTTTTTGCTCCTGTGGCAAGGATTGAAGCCATTAGGATCTTTTTAGCCTTTGCCTCTTACATGGGCTTCATAGTCTATCAAATGGATGTGAAAAGTGCCTTCCTTTATGGCAAAATTGATGAGGAGGTCTATGTGTCTCAACCACCAGGTTTTCTAGATCCTAAATATCCTCAGAAGGTCTACAAAGTGGTGAAAGCTCTCTATGGGTTACACCAAGCTCCCAGAGCCTGGTATGCTACTTTATCTACTTTCTTGTTAAAGAATGGATACAGAAGAGGAACTATTGATAAGACTCTTTTCCTTAAGAAGGACAAACATGACATCATCTTAGTACAAGTTTATGTGGATGATATCATCTTTGGTTCTACAAAGAAATCTTGGTGTGATGAATTTGAGGCATTAATGAAGAGTAGATTTCAGATGATTTCTATGGGAGAACTCACTTTCTTTCTTGGTTTACAAGTCAAACAGAAAGTAGATGGTATCTTTATAAATCAGGATAAATATGTTGCAGAAATCCTGAAGAAGTTTGACTTTGTCAATGTTAAGACTGCTAGTACACCAATTGAGACCCAGAAGCCTTTAGTCAAGGATGAGGAAGCAAGTGATGTGGATGTCCATCTTTATAGATCCATGATTGGTTCCTTAATGTACTTGACTGCTTCTAGGCCTGATATTATGTTTGTAGTCTGTGCTTGTTCTAGGTTTCAGGTCACTCAAAAGTCTTCCCATCTAAGTGCTGTCAAGAGAATTTTTAGGTATCTAAAGGGCGAACCCAAACTGAGCCTTTGGTATCCTAGAGTATCCTCATTTAACTTAGAATCCTACTCAGATAGTGACTATGCTGGAGCAAATCTTGACAGGAAATCCACAATAGGAGGTTGTTAATTTCTTGACAGGAGACTCATTTCTTAGCAATGCAAAAAGCAGACCATTGTGGCTACTTCTACTACAGAGGCAGAATATGTTGCTGCTGCAAGCTGTTGTGGGCAAGTTTTGTGGATTCAAAATCAAATGTTAGACTATGGGTTCAATTTCATGAACACAAAGATCTACATTGATAATGAAAGCACCATCTGCATTGTAAAGAATCCAGTATATCATTCTAAAACAAAGCATATTGCTATTAGGCACCACTTCATAAGGGATGCTTATGAAAAGAAACTTATCCAGGTGCTTAAAATCCACACTGATGACAATGTAGCTGATCTACTAACCAAGGCATTTGATGTTAGCAGGTTCCAGTTCTTGGTTGTTTCTATTGGGATGATAAATCCATAAGCTGCATTGGTTAAAGGGAGGCAATATGATGTGTTGTATAGTTTGTATGCCGTGTTAAGTATGAAGAAGCATGTTAACCATAGGTGATGCATTTCAAGAGGTTCGATGGGATTCAGAGAGTCATTGAGAAGAGTTTTTGATGGTACTGAAGCACTGATGTTACCTACATTGTTCATTCTTTGGTTGGCAACAGTTAGTACCGACAGTGCAAAGTTAGTACCGCTGGGCAAAGTTTGTACCGCTATAGAGACGTTGAAGAAAAATACCGCCAAGGGTACAAAGTGTAAATTGAAACGGTTTCCTTGAAATTAGGTTTCCTAAACCTATATAAACCCATCTCAATTGCACAGTTACCTTACGTAATCACTCTCAAATACTTTCGTTTATACAAGCCCTAATATCTCTCTCAACGACGATCACTCTTTCGAATACAATGGTTGTTCTTGAATCGTGCCCTAAGCACAATATGGTCGCATATCTAGAGAAGACTGATGGGAATGCCGAGTTTCATGATATCATTGATTTTCTTACGCGCAGTTCCATTCATCATGCTCTCACTGTAAGTCCAGTTGTTTCTACTACATTTGTTGAACAGTTTTGGACGTCTGCTAAGTCCAAAATAATCAACAATGTTAGGCACATTACTGCCAAAGTAGCTGGCAAGCCTGTGTCTATCTCTGAAGCATCAATAAGAAGTGATCTTCTTTTTGATGATGCTAATGGGATAGACTCACTACCTAATCAGGCTATATTTGATGCTATACAGCTTATGGGGTATGAGGGGGATTTAACAGTGTTAACATTTAACAAAGCTTTGTTTTCACCCCAATGGAGGTTTTTATTTCATACAATGAATCATTGTATTAGTTCAAAAAGCACCTCTTGGGATCAAATTCCTACTAATATTGCCACTGCTGTCATTTGCTTAACATCTAATCAGAAGTATAATTTTTCTAAATTAATTTTTGATGGTATGCTTAGACATTTAGATGCAAAGAAGAAGTTTGTCATGTACCCACGTTTTATTTCCATCTTTTTAGATAAACAACTAGCTAATGTACCTGTACCTTTAGATCATTTTCCCTGTAAATGCTTTTTGACAATAAAGTATATTTCTTTTCATGGTTAAAAAGGGTAAACATTTCTCATGGAAAGCCCCCTTTATTTGCTTCTATGTTGGTACAACCAACTGCAGATGAGGGTGCCTCTTCAGAAAGACCATCTGAAGCACAACCTACACCCTCTCCTATTCACACTAGTGAAGTACCTCTTGTGCCACAGACTGACCCATCTCCTATTCACACTAGTGAAGTACCTCTTGTGCCACAGACTAACCCATCTCCTACTCACACTAGTGAAGTACCTGTTGAGCCACAGACTGACCCATCCTCTAGAACTTCACCTTTTACTACCATTCCTGATTCTATTCCAGAAAGTTCTAGGTGGATCTTGAGGTCAATCCAGTCTAGTGATAAATCCCTTTCAGGGAATGAGGGTGAAATGACACTCCAAAGTGTCTATGATCTTTGTCTCTCTTTATGTGCACAAGTTTCAGATCAAGCCAAGGAAATACAATACTTAAAGGTACATATCAAAAAGCTTAAGAAGCAAGCTAACCATTATCAAACACCACAGAGCATAGATGAAGAGTGTCTCCTTGAAGCAAAGATTAGCAAGAAAGAGATCCTCAAAGAAACAATGGGTGTACAGAGAGTCTGTATCCAAACAAGGGAGGAATTTTGCCAAAGGTGAACCTTCAGTCCATAAAGATCCATCTTGGCAGGAGACTTATTTCTTGGCAATGCAAAAAGCAAACCATTGTGGCTACTTCTACTACAAAGGCAGAATATGTTGCTGCTGCAAGCTGTTGTGGGCAAGTTTTGTAGATTCAAAATCAAATGTTTTAGACCTATGGGATCAATTCCTGAACATAAAGATCTACATTGATAATGAAAGCACCATTTACATTGTAAAGAATCCAGTATATCATTCCAAAACAAAGCATATTGCTATTAGGCACCACTTCATAAGGGATGCTTATGAGAAGAAACTTATCCAGGTGCTTAAAATCCACACTGATGACAGTATAGCTGATCTACTTAACCAAGGCATTTGAGTTACCAGTTCAAGTTCTTAGTTGTTACTATTGGGATGATAAATTCATAAGCTGCATTGGTTAAAGGGAGGCAATATGCTGTGTTGTATAGTGTGTATGCAGTGTTAAGTATGAAGAAACAAGTTAACCATAGGTGATGTATTTCAAGAGGTTTGATGGGATTTAGAGAGTCATTGAGAAGAGTTTTTGATGGTACTGAAGCACTCCTGTTACCTACATTGTTCATTCTTTGGTTGGCAACAGTTAGTACCGACAGTGCAAAGTTAGTACCGCTGGGCAAAGTTTATACCGCTATAGAGACATTGAAAGAAAAATACCACCAAGGTAATAAAGTGTAAATTGAAACGTTTCCTTGAAATTAGGTTTCCTAGAACTAATAAACCCATCTCAATTGCACAGTTCCTTACGTAATCACTCTCACATACTTTTGTTTATACAAGCCCTAATATCTCTCTCAACGACGATCACTCTTTCAAATACAATGGCTGTTCTTGAATCATGTCCTAAGCATAATATGGTCGCATATCTAGAGAAGACTGATGGGAATGCCGAGTTTCATGAGATCATTGATTTTCTTACGCGCAGTTCCATTCATCATGCTCTCACTGTAAGTCCAGTTGTTTCTACTACATTTGTTGAACAGTTTTGGACGTCTGCTAAGTCCAAAATAATCAACAATGTTAGGCACATTACTGCCAAAGTAGCTGGCAAGCCTGTGTCTATCTCTGAAGCATCAATAAGAAGTGATCTTCTTTTTGATGATGCTAATGGGATAGACTCACTACCTAATCAGGCTATATTTGATGCTATACAGCTTATGGGGTATGAGGGGGATTTAACAGTGTTAACATTTAACAAAGCTTTGTTTTCACCCCAATGGAGGTTTTTATTTCATACAATGAATCATTGTATTAGTTCAAAAAGCACCTCTTGGGATCAAATTCCTACTAATATTGCCACTGCTGTCATTTGCTTAACATCTAATCAGAAGTATAACTTTTCTAAATTAATTTTTGATGGTATGCTTAGACATTTAGATGCAAAGAAGAAGTTTGTAATGTACCCACTTTTTATTTCAATCTTTTTAGATAAACAGCTAGCCAATGTACCTGTACCTTTAGATCATTTTCTTATAAATGCTTTGACAAGTAAAGTCTTTTCTTTCATGGTTAAAAAGGGTAAACATTTCTTAGGGAAAGTCACCCCTTTATTTGCTTCCATGTTGGTACAACCAACTGAGGATGAGGGTGCCCCTTCAGAAAGACCATCTGAAGCACAACCTACACCATCTCCTCCTCACACTAGTGAAGTACCTGTTGAGCAACAGACTGACCCATCTTTTAGACCTTCACCTTCTACTAACATTCCTGATTCTATGCCACAAAGTTCTGGTGGGAATCTTGGAGGTCATTCATCCAGTGATAAATCCCTTTCTGGGAATGAGGGTGAAATGACACTCCAAAGTGTCTATGATCTTTGTATCTCCTTATGTACACAGGTTTCAGATCAAGCCAACGAAATTCAAAAATTAAAGGCACAAATCAAGAAGCTCAAGAAGCAAGCCAAACCTGTTATCACACACCACAAAGCATGGATGAAGAGTGTCTCCTTACAGCAAAGATTGGCAGGAGAGAGATCCTTAAAGAAAAACTGGATGCAAAAGGGGTATGTATCTAAACATGGGAGGAAGTTTGCCAAAGGTAAACCTTCATTTCATAAAGATAAATTATTTGATGAGATTCCTGAAGATTCATTGGATTATATAGAGACTGAGGATGCTCAAGATGTAGGGAGGACAAGAGATGTAGTGGATAAAGAGAAGGAGAATGCTGAAGATGTACTTAGTACTGAAGATGTACTTAGTACTGTTCAACAAAAGGTTAGTACTAACAAGGAAAAAGTTAGTACTGACAGACCAATAGTTAGTACTGACAAATCAAAAGTTAGTACCGACAAGGAGAATGAAGGTACCGATGAGCAAATTAAAGGTACTGATGATCAAGCTAAAGGTACTGATGATCATACTGAAGAAGGAAGGGCTACTCAAACTACTCAAACATCTACTTCTACAATATTTAGAGATGATGAAACAATAGCCTCAGGTTTCTTCTCAACTGATCAATCCAAAGCAGTTCAAGAGAGAAGGAGAAATGTGTAGAGTTTAAGAATAATGAAAGACTGAGAAGACTATGCCTACTTCACAAGATCACTTTTTTTTGACATTAAAGCCTCTTCCAAAGATTAACCAAAAGACAAAGGGAAGAAGAAAATAGAAGAGGAAGATGAATCTGAAAGTGAATCTGATGGTAATTCTCTGAAGCATAGAAAAAGTTTAAACATCTTCCAGTGATGAAGAAATGGCTAGGAAGGTACAAGAAGAATGGGAAGGTTAGAGGAGAAGAAAAAATTAGCTGAAGAAGAAGCTACCAATGATGCTCTCATAAAAATTATGATGACATAAAGGCAAGAATTGAGGCTGATAGACTTCTTGCTGAGAAGCTTCAAGAAGAAGAAAGAGAGCAATTTTACATAGAAGAAAGAACAAAATTTCTTCTTTATCACAATAGCTGCTCAAAAGAAATTCCTTGCTCAATAAAGATCATAAGCTAATCAGGAACAGACCACCTACAAAGAATCACTAACAATCAAAGAATGACCACTTGAAGCATTTTAGGAAACTTCAAGCATTCTGATTTGAAAACCAAGAAGTTTGAGGAATACAACTCAATAAGAAAAGAATAAAGAGTCAGAATGAAGATTTTCAATCTAATTGGTTCTTGCTGAAGAGAAAGACTTATCAAAAAGATGAAGTGAAAAGGGGAAAAAAAAATATATTAGAATTTTCCCCCCCCCTTCCCCCTAAAGAATGAAAGTGTCAAGGAGGAGATAAAGAAGAAGAAGGTACTAAGAAAAGAAAGGGTGGTCATATCAAAATGATTGCAAGGAAAAAGGCAAGAAAACAATCTAATATTGACAGTGATGATGAACATAAAAAGTGCCTGAAGATTGTTACATTTGAGAGTATCTTAGTACATTGTGAATAATGTAGAAGAGATCAGTTTATTGCTAGATTAAACAAGGTATCATCACCAGATGGAGATTATCTTGTTATCTATAGAGCCAATGGAAATTTAGGGCATTCAACTATCTCATGATGTACTTCAAATTTTGATAAGGCGAGATCAGTTTAATTTGTAGGACTGATGAGGGACAGATACCAGAAGTATAACATTAGATGGATTTGTATTGATTCTTTGGGGAGACTTGAAGATTATGATAGAATCCTCAACAGAAGGAAATGAACTAAGTGACTTCTAGAGTGGTCAACAAGATTGGAAGATTGTCACATGGTGTTGTTGAGATCATGTAGAGTCTCAACGAATGTGAGGATGTATAGTTTTATCATATATTGGTTGAAAGAAGATATCCTCATTCCAAGAAGCTTATTGCAAAGGATGCATGAACTTGGTTGGGAAGTTGAAAGAGAAATTCTGTTGCTCTTGTTATTTGATAAGATATTATTAAACATCAAGATAAATAAAGAATGAATATGGTTAATGGAATTAGAGAAAGGGTTTGAGTGTGGCTACCAGCCACACAACAAATTGTTCATCAGTTCATCCATGCTAACATCATAAGAACTGGCTAATCCATAAAGCAAACTTCTGTGGTACAAGACTTCTCAAATCCGTTTTATGGGTTGACAATTTTACCAAAAATATATAAGGTTTCAACTCACCTTGCTTCATTGGTGAAGAGTTGGCTAGTCCAAGATCAAACAGTTCTTGGTAAAGACTAATCAAATCTGTTGATAGCTGATAGTTTGCTAAAAACTATATGGTTTATCAATGCACCATGTTATGGAAATGAAGCATTGGCTAGTCCAAAAGCAAACGGTATTTGGTAAAGACAAATCAATTCCGTTGATGGTTGACAGTTTACCAAAAACTGTATGGTAATTAACTCACCATGTTTTTAAAATGAAGAGTTAACTATCCCAGAGCAAACGGCTACTGGTAAAGGAACATCAAATCCGTTTATGGCTGGTAGTTTGCCAAAAACTACAAAGCCAACTTAGTTAGATTGTTGCTGAAAAGATGTTGCTGTGTTGCTGAGAAGACAAAGTTGCTGCTGAAGATGGATAGTGTTTAAAAGATCAAGATATGTTAAAGTGTTTGGATACATCCTCTATGAACTCAAGAAAATCTGAAGAAACATGAAGTTAAGAGAGTTCAACATTCATGTTTAAGGGAGGATTGTTGGGAATTAAGTTTTCATAACTTAGTACCGACAGTATTAATAGTTAGTACTGATAGTTATAGTTAGTACTGACAGTACAAAATGTTAAGTACTGATCAGTTAGTTAGTACCGATAGTAGAAATTAGTTAGTACCGTTTAAGAGATATGTATGAGATATTTTAGGAAAAGATATGAATTATCTTTTACGCGTTTTGTAAGCCTGTTAGGGTTTATCCTTGGTCTATAAAAGGATCCCTCTTGGCATAGTTAGAGATACGAGCTCAATACATCTCATACATATCATATCTTTTAGTTAGTAATATGTAATCACTCAAAGCAGATTAATAGAAATTATTATTTAGTTTTTCATTGTTCTTCTTAGTACTTGTGTTAAGATTCCGCATTAACACATAGTATTCATAGTCATTGTTTCTACAAAGTCAAATTGTATTTATACATCTTGGCTATCAACCTTAATAGGCTGCAGAGATCTATTCAGTTTGGGACTCACAATATCCCACTAGTTTCATCCTTAGTGGCCAAAAAGAATACCCAAGAAAATCTACTAAAGTCATTAGTGACAACTAGGCAATAAGATTTTTTCATTAAACTCATAACATTTGTAGGACCAAATAGATCCATATGAAGCATATGTAAGGGTTTGCTGATTGAGTTCACAAGTTTGGTTTTACAGGAGGCTTTGTGTTGCTTTCCTTTTTGACAAACAACACAAGAATGATTATTTTTAAAAATCTTTGTGGGTAAATCTCTTATAAGGTTTCCCTTAACCAGTTTGTTAATATTTTGAAATTAATATGCCCAAGCCTCTTGTACTATAAATTGGATTAATCAATTGTGGCCTTAGCAAAGAGACAAGTTAAACCTTTAGTGGGAACAACACTCTTTAGGTGAACACTGTAAATATTATCCTTTCTTGGAACTCTCAGCAAGACTTGACTTTCATCAAGTAGCTTAAAGTCAAAAGATAAGTGATACGC
>BQNB010014029.1:0-75956 GCA_026074375.1 Tanacetum coccineum | reverse complement strand
GTATAGTTCAGGGGGAACTCTTTTCTTTGGCTGCTAGTGCTGGGTTTAAGCGTGGTTTGAGTATGCATCGGACAAAAGGATGAGTTTGCCGCGGTGTTGAAGAAGATGGTTAATTTCATGCCTGGTGCACAAGATAGGCTTGCTGAAGCTTCCCCCATTATTGTCCAAACTGACTATGTCTTTCTTAACAAGATTTCTGAGCATGCGACTGAACCTCTATCGGTTATCCTTCAGCTTGAGCCTGAGAAATTGGTTCGTCCGGCCAACGTCCCCATTCCAAGGGGTACTCGTATTTCTCATCTTATTGCAAAGGAGTTGACTGTGACACCTGTTTCCAAATCCTTGAAGTTGTCTGCTAATGTTAATTTTACTGCTTTCACTGTTGCTTCTAAGCGTAATGAGGAGATGGTAAATGCTGAGGTTGACGGGTCAGACCCAAAGATGATTGATGTCACCGCTACTGTTAAGTCTGGGCATGCTTTTGTGCAGGGTATTTCTATTGCTCTTGATGATGTTGCGGAGTTGGTGGAGGTAGGGTCAGGGCGTGTTCCCTCCGGCCCTAATGATGTTGTAGTTTCCCTTGCTACCCATGAGAAAGGTGATTTTGGATTCCTCTTCTGCTACTGGTGAAGAGGCTGTTGTTAACCCCCTCGGGGTTTAGAATTAGTTTTACCTTTCTCCCTTTCTTTTCTCTTTTTTTTGTAAGTCTATTTTCTATTTAGGGGAGGGGCGCGTGGTATGTAGGAGAACACTTGTTGCTCCGAGCTTAGGGCAAACTGATTGTAGATGTGTTGTTGTCCATCCAGCGGATCCTGAGTCATGCCACCTGCCCTAGGCCGAATGGCTTCCCCTTGGGACCTGTAGCATAGCTGGTCAAGCCTCTGTAGGTTTAATGAGCTAAATATTGCTTTCCAGAGCAGATATCATACTATCACGCCTAGCTTTTTGAACTTGCCTGGTTACTAGCTCGTTAAGTATGGTTTAATTTCCTTTTTATGTAAATGCCGACTATGTTCGGTTAGTATTACTGGCCTCGTCTGGCCCGTAATAAGTACTTTGTAACGTAATCCACTCTTTTAGTATTATCGGCCTCGTCTGGCCTAAAATAAGCACTTTAACATGGTTTTATGCCCCAAAACGCCTTATGTTTGCTCCTGCTATATGTTTTTTGTATGGTCCAAACTATTACATCCGGACCACCTCATATACTAGAGCAAATGTTTATTAGCTATGTCCGTATACATTACAAGTTGATTGTGTTTCCTTCCTCCTTTGTTGTTGTGTGTTCTCTCCACGACGTTGTTGTTCATCGGAGTTCCTTGCTCGAAAGGAGGGATCCCTGTGTCTCCTCCTCGGCCCCTTATGATTAAATTTCCATGTTTTAACTTTGCTTCCAATATGTGTTTAGTGTCTTATGGGTTAAGTATGTTTCCTTTTACTAATATTCGGAGTAGAGAGCCATTGGATGCTTACATGATTCGTGTTGCAGCATTGCCTTGCTTATCAAAACCTGAATTGACTTTATCACGCTAAGGTAAAAATCAAATACTTAAATTTAAAAATAGAAGGGCCCTCCGAGGTGAGCTAACATTTTGATAATGGCTACATCAGATGGGTTACATAGTGCTATTAGACATATGCCACTATTACAAGTTCATTCAGTTACTCCCCGGAAGTGTTAGGTTATGGAATTAAAAAATTTAATGGTATTACAAGCTGCTGTCGGCGGTCCCAAATATATACGGGGGCCGCCAGAATAGATATGTGTTGGGAATAAATCTTCACAAGATAGTATTGCTAGTCTAAGAAATTAATACTGTTCTTATTATAACTAACAGTCCTAACTGAGTTAGTACTGCTAGTACAATATTAGTACTGCTAGAGTTATTTTGTACTGCTAGAGAAACTTAATACCGCTGAAGACTTAAGACTGCCAGAAGAAGATTGCATGAAGATAAAGATGTGTGAGAAGATATATATGGATGTAATCTAAGTGTATATCTTATAAGGATAGAAAGATATGTATATGTTTAGAATTATAGAAGATCTTAAAAGATTTGTAGTTATCTTGTAAAGGACTCCTTGGTGTATAAAAGGAGGTCCTAGGTTAAGATGTTAGATATACTTTTGAAAATACATTTTGCATGCTTCAAGGTTGTAAATCCTAGTACCAGTTAAGAGTACTTGTATTATTGATCTAATAATATTGGAGCTTTTGGTTATATCTTGTTCATTCATATTTGTTGTTTCATTGATATTACTTCTAGAGTATTAAGGTGTAGATTCCGCATACACTTTAATATACACACAAAGTTTCTACAACAAGTTATTTTAGATTTATCCAAGGTAATTTAACCTTAGACAACCTAAGGAATCGATCAAGGATTGGGATCAACACAAGTGCTTTGGATTTTTTCTTTGAGAATACTTGATCTAGAAGTCATGTGAATTTGAATCTGCCATGGTATTACTACTGCTACGCTACCCATACTCAAATGGGTGGAGTATGAGGTATGTGGGTGATAAGAATTAAAGCAATACTTCCAGATACAAGACTATGTGTATGGGGGAGGTCATAAGAGAATTGTAATCATAGGTATCTGTACTACAAACAGCACAGAGATGGTACTTCGTTTTTACCAATGATGTCAGTTGTGACAATTACGTTCAATTTCAGTCGTTATTTTATTCTCGAGTATTATTTATAATTTTCTTTTTTTATGTTCAATATGAACTAACGACCTAACGGGAAGAAATTTAAGGGCTTACGATTTGTAATTTACGTAGACGGCAACAAAGAACCGTAAAATCTTACATTAAGCATCGACGTTTATATTTTCAAAATGTCGTAGAGAATATTTTTTTTCATTCGTTTTTTATTTCTTTCGTATTGCGTTTGCATTATCTGTTCGTACCTACGAAAAATTATTTTGAAACAATGTTAATAATTATGTTGACTTGTTACCGTACAGTAATTACAAATTTTCAGAGAAGTATCATGATTTTCGTAGAACTATTTTTAACTTGTTCGTTTTTACTTCGTGGTTTCGCCTTAACTCTCGTTTTATTTTAAGTTGGTACCTGTTAGCCTCAAAACTACCTACCTATCTTAAAATTTATACCTAAACACTAAGATTTATAAAATTTAAACACAATCATGCACTCAACACAACCCTTTGTGAGAGTGTCCTTTATTCGGACATGTGTCTAAGGAACTGTTCGTAGCAACCTTGGCATGTGTAAGTGATAAAATACCTATAACTCTCCATTTTATCCCATTGTTTACAAGAAAAACCACACACACTCATTTCCTTGTCTCTCTTGCCGTGAACCAACAACCTCAATACACCATTTCATACAAAATTTCCAAGATCAAAAATCACTACACTAGCTAAGAAGATACCTTAAGTATAACTCTATATTTGGAGGATGAATTAAAGGTGTTGAAAGAAGGTTTCCATACACATTAGGGGCTGAGTTAATTCAAGTAATCATAGGGTCAATGCATGGAGAAATAATGATGATCTAGGGGTATTGGGTTAATAATCAAAGCTTGGTGTAAAAGAGTTACATTGTTTTTGGGTAAAAATCATCACATTGGCATCATTAGTGGTTTTAAACCTTTCTTATTTTTAATTATTTGGGTATTTTCCTTGTAAAATTATTTATAAATGTAATTGTAAATATGATGAATATGATGATCAAGGTTTATTGGGGTTTTGTGTTGTATAGATATAGTTGAAATTGGATAAAACTAACTTAAATCATGGTGGAATATATAGAAAGAATTAGGGCAGAAGTAAACAGAAAGTTTGACATTTTTTGAGTTTGAGTAATTAATGATTTTGACTTTCTAAGGTGTGGACAATTGTTTTTGTGAGCTAGTAGCATTGATTTGAATCAACACTTTGAAAGCAAAAATGAGTGAGATACACTTCATTTTACCAAGAAAGATACCTAATCTGACTTGCTGTCTTGATTGAATAAAAAAGCCGATTACATACGAATTGAGTTGATAAAAACTAAAAAGAGATGAATTGTAGCTAAACATATGAAGAAATAGAATCAATTGGATGGTTTTTCAGATCATTATGGTTTTCAAATGGCGTCAAAAATGGTAAAAGTAAGTTTTCAGCCAAAAATGCTAAATTGACTTTTGTATAAAGAAGTGACATTAAGTATATGACAACTCAAAATAAAGTATAGAAATAACTTATAATCTATAAAGTACACTTAAATATGAAACTATAAATGTAAATATTATAAGTATATTATTTATGGCTAAAGAGATACAACTATTTCTATAAACATAAACCTATATAAAACTTTTACGTCTATATCCGTACCAATATTTATAAGACCTATTGGGCTTAGCATTGGGCCCAACCCACTTGGGCCTAATATTTGGACTAAGGTCTGGTCATGGACCATTAAAAAAGAACATACAATTATTCATGGGCTTTATATTGGGCCGATTGGGCTTTTTGACCAATTGTGACAAAACTAGTTGAAATTTATACAAGTAATAAAAACTAGTAAAAAATGTCATACTTTAAAATTCACTTAGAAACTTTGAGTGTGATTTATACTTACCCAATATAAACTTGATCATCATACCTACATATACTATTGTTATTTTTGAGTCGTTATTATTTTTATACCGACATAAAAACCTAAAACCCATAAATTGTTGTATAGGTTCCGGGGGATTACGCTGCCGAACGATCCGAGTTTCGATTATCGCCGTTATTTTCTTCCAACTATAATCAAAGTGAGTTCATGCAGCTTCGATTTTTTAAATTTTTAATTGTTTTAGAAACCCGCGAGGGAGATAAACATGCTTGCTTTTAAAAAATGAACACAAGGTGACGACGAAGTAGTGCTAGTAGCTTGATTATTATAAGTTAGTTAACTCGCAAATAAAAGTCCCGCGGAAATTTCATCGAATTGTTAATTGCGGGAATAAGCATTCGCTTATACATTGAAATAGTTACTATTTGGAGATTACCACCCCGATCCGTGACGACTAGTATGTCTTGTGTTGGGAAATAAACACACGATGCATTGTGTAGAGAATAAGAGTCATATAGCGAGGGTGCTAGTGGGCAAAAAATTACTGAATATATGGTTAGTTCGATGTCATTGAGGCTTTATAATAATCACCTATAACGTTGTTGATCCACATCGTTATATCTTGTTAATTTTGAAATGATACTTTGGTGTTCGAAATTTTATTGTTTTTACATATATAAACTCTATGTATTCACGCAACATTATTGTTGACTTTTGCATCCCAGTTTTAGCTCATGGTCCTTAAAGTGTATTCGGATTGGTGTAGACATGAAGGCGCTAATTATTTATTCATTCGGAAAAGGTTTTGTAAAAATTGTTATGACGTTGTAAAACTTAATTTGGGACCGTGATGTAAACTTTTATTATTCGATATGATTATTGAAATTTTCTTAAAACGTCGCTTTAGAGTCGTTTTCATGTGATTTTGAGTTATTGTGTAATAAGTAAACACCATTGGACCCTTCCGCTGACGAGCTAAATTGATGGTGTTACAAGATTGTATCTAGAGCTTTATGTTAATAGAGGAACAAGATTTCAAAGAAGAAAATGAATAAAAGAATTTTGAAATCTTTTGTCTATAAGTGCAAGAGATCTCGAATTACCGCAAGACCGGATTGAGAAGTTTTATTTGATTTATATATATATATGAAACTTACTTATATGTTGTAATTTTATTAAATTGTTAATTTATGGAAATATTATAACTAATTACGAGATACTTTATACGACGAAGATGTTCATGGAGGAACCCTACATCCCCTAACGAAACGAACCACGTTGAGGATGCCCAAGTCCTAATGAAATAGGTGGACATTCTGATGATGAAGGAGCTTAGTAACATAGATTATGATGGGGATGAGGAAGAGAAACCGGAAGAATGAACCGGAGGAAGATCCGGAAGAAGAACCGGAAATAATTATTGGGATGGAGATCAGTTTTGTCCCAACATTATAAACACAGCCTGACATATGAATGGATTGGTTTAGAAGAAGATGTGGATATGATTTGAGGAATATTAATGATGAGGATATTGAGGTGAGGATGTCGAGTGATGAGGATGTCGCGGTGAGATTGATGATGAGGACAGAGTGATCTTTCCTTATGAAGTTGAGGTGTGGACAAACCCCGCCCCCCAACTGCCGAGTCTTCTGATTCCGAGCCACCAATTGTGTAGCATCCTTTGTAGTGGTCATTCGATTCTTTATGTCTGATCTGGAGATTTCGGACGATGGTGGCATGCTGATATTGCACCTGGGCCTAATCTTGGACTGTACCAAAGGACGTTTTGCGGTCCGTGATTTCCGAGGTTGTTTGTATGAGGTGGGAGAGTCATCTGTTGCACGTGACTCATCATGTGTTGGCGGATTGGAACCTTGGGCATTGAGGCGTGACTTGGAGACTACTCGTACTCGAGCTAGATTATTGAAGGCCCTGAGGGGGGTACCATGTACTGAGACTGCTCTTTTTGGAGACTCAAGATAAAACAAGATAGGTGAGTAGGAAAAGAAAGAAATTAATACATGACTTGGTAATGTGGAAAAGACTTTGATGGATTGTGGTTGTGAGGTTGAAGATTATTAAGTGTGGGATATAATGCATCTGTGATGAAGTAGTTGAGGGTAAGGTGATTGCAGTTAGTGATTGCTCGCATGGATCGTGCTAGTGCATGAGCGAAGGTTGCATAAGTCTAATTGGTTGGAACAGGAGATTTTATTTGGAGATGGTTCGTAAGGGAGCGGTTCCTAAGCCACCCTCTGATGATGAAGATGATGGACGTTCGAGGAAGAAGTCAAAGAAGTCGGACAAAGATGATGGATCCTTTGAGCCACGGGGACCACCTAGTGACTCTCGTTAGATTAGTTTATCAGTTGTGATGTATTTTGTCAATTACTAAACTAAAAACGAGACTTTCGGTTAGTAGGACTAGAAATTTTGGGTTGTGTAAACATTAGGTGATCAACATGTAATGTAAAACTATGGCAACTTGGTCATTTGTTCTTATTTAATGAAAATATTATCTGTTGTTTACTATTTTTTTATTATCTACATTGTGTGTTTATTACCTTTCCTTTCTTTATTTGTTTCTCCAAAAATTTTGTTTCCTTTTTTACTTAATACAATCATTGAATGAATACTCATTATGATTTGATTTGTGTTGTAACAGGATCATGCCGCCAAAACCTATGTCTGAGGATCGTATGCACGAGATTATTAGAGACCAAGTTACCACGTCCATGAATGAATTTATGGCAAATATGAACCGTGGAACCGGTGGTGCTGGAGCCGGTGGTGCTCGAACTAGTGGTGCGGAAGCTGTGGTGAACGGAGCCGGTGGTGCTGGAAACCGGTGGTGATGGAGCTGGTGTTGGGTGGAGTGGAGGACGGACCAGTGGAAGCTGAAATTGTGGTGTGTACTTACATGACCTTCATGAAGTGTAATCCACACACTTTTAAAGGCACTGAAGGTGCCGTGGGTCTATGTCATGTGGTTTGGAAGTTGGAGTTGTGTTTCGAAATAAGGAACTGTATGGAAAAAGGACAAGGTAAAATTTTGCCAACCGCCCTTCTACAGGGACGGGCGTTGACTTGGTGGAATGGAAGAACTGCTTCCATGGGTATTGATGCTGCCAATGGTAATCCATGGGCTGAGGTAAGGAAATGGTATGAGACGAAGGTGTTTTGTCCTCGAAAGTGTGTCTGCGAACGATTTTAGAGCCAAGAATTGTACAATTTGAAATTAAAAGGGACTGACATTGATGGATATACAAACCGATTCCATGAACTAGCCCTGTTGTGTCCTAGAATGGTGGAGCCTGAGCAGGTGAAGTAGGTTAGAATTAGAGCACATACATTCGTGGGTTATCAAGAAAATACGTGTGATGGACTCGTCGCAACCAGCTACCATTGATCATGCTGTCCGTATGGCTTATCAGCTTATGGGGCAGATAATCCAAGATAAAACTGATGAAGTTCAGGAGGGTGAGAAGAGAAGGTGAAGGAGACGTGGTAGGTCGGTTTGGTAGGTGACAACCGACGTGATCATAACAGACGTCAATAACCAAAGGAGGGCTAATGCTGGGCCATGACCAATGTTGCATCAAACGACAACGAGGTTTGTCCAAAATGCAAGAACAAGAAGCACAATGGGGATTGCTGGAAGTGCGGTAAGTGTGGCAAGTTAGGGCACAAGACTGCTTTTTGTAGGTGCCAGGGACAAGAGAGAAGTGAGTGTTTTCAACTGACAACAAAAAAGGGTCATCTAAAGATAGATTGCCCTACATTGAGAAGGAATGGTCAGGATGGAATAATCGTGGTGCTGTCTACAATTGTTAGGGAGCAGTGGAGATCACAAGATCCGAGGTCTGTACTGGTTACGTTCTTACTTAACAACCGATATGCTACTGCTTTATTTGATTCGGGTGCCGATAAAAGTTTTGTATCTACAAATTTTAGTACCCTTATTGATATTAAACCGGTTGAGTTAGATACTAGCTATGAAGTCGAATTGGCCGACGGAAAAGTTAGTAGAGTACCAATAATGTTATTAATAGGATTGTACACTTAAACCTTTTAAACCATTTCTTTTCAATCGATTTGATGGTAATAGAACTGGGAAGTTTTGATATCATTATTGGGATGGATTGGTTATCAAGATATGATGCTGCTTATTTTTGTGGATGAGAAAAGGTTAGGATTCCCCTAAAAAGTAAGACGTTGGTTATTGAAGGTAATAGAAATAATTCTCGATTGAAGATCGTTTCCTGCATTAAAACTCAAAAGTATATCGAGAAGGGTTGTGAGCTATTCTTAGCTCAAGTAACTGAACAAGAATCGAAGGAGAAACGATTGGAAGATGTCCCTGTTATCCGCGATTTTCCCGAGGTATTTCCCGAAGATTTACCCAGACTTCCGCCACCCAGGCAAGTTGAATTTCGTATTGATCTTATTCCTGGTGCTGCACCTGTGGCGCGTGCGCCATATCGTTTGGCACCATCTGAAATGAAGGAGTTATCTAAGCAACTGCAAGAGTTATCGGAGAAAGGTTTTATTCGACCGAGCTCGTCACTATGGGGAGCTCCGGTGTTGTTTGTGAAAAAGAAGGATGGATCATTTCGAATGTGCATCGATTACCGCGAACTAAACAAGTTAACGATCAAGAACCGATGCCCATTACCGAGGATTGATGACTTATTTGATCAGTTGCAAGGTTCTAGTGTTTATTCGAAGATTGATTTGCGGTCAGGTTATCATCAACTTCGCATACGCAAGGAAGACATTCCAATTACAGCATTTAGAACTCGTTATGGACACTATGGGTTTCAGGTGATGCCGTTTGGATTGACCAATGCACCTGCAGTATTATGGACTTGATGAATCGCGTGTGCAATACCGTTATTCTTGATAAGTTTGTGTGTGTATTCATCGATGATCATCTGATCTTTTCCAGAATAAAGAAGAACATGTAGGGACATTTGAAGACTATCTGAATTTGCTAAGGATATGCGAAAAGTTGTACGCTAAAGTTTTTTTTCCACAAAAATAAAGGGGTTGTGATTTTTGGGCTAGATTCGTCGCAATTCCTTTGCCTTGTGATTGATAGTAATGGAGTTCAGTTGATCCTGCTGAAAGATTGGGGCCATTAAAGATTTGGGCTTCACAGAAATAAAACCTACACCAACGGAAGTGCGACAATTTTTGGGTTTGGCAGGCTATTATCGAAAGGTTTTTAGGAGTTTTCTCTAATATCCAAGCCATTAACTAAAACTCACTCAGAAAAAATAAGCCGTTTATGTGTGGGGCGCGACGAAGAGGAGGGCATTTTCAAACGTTTGAAGCTGAAATTGTGATTGTGCGCAATATTATCACTACCTGAAGGTAGCGAAGACTTCGTTGTGTATTGTTGATGGTCTCTTAAGGATTTGGAGCTGTGTTGATTGAAGCTGAGGAGTAAAGGTGTTGCTACGCCTTAGGCAACTTAGAAAGAAGGAAGAAAATTTTTACTACCATGACTTTGGAATTAGGATGCGGTGGTTTTTGCTCTTTCGATTATGGAGAATTATTTGTATGGCACTAAATGTACAGGTATACACCGATACAAAGCCTACACTAATTTGGATCAAAAAGCGGTAATATGAGGACAGCTAGATGGATCGAATTCTGAAGTGATTCACGACTTTGTTATCGTTATCACCCTGGGAGAAAGGCGAATGTTGTTGCTGTGCGTTAAGCAGGAATGATTAAGAAACCGATTGAGTGCGTAGCCTTAGTGGTGACTGGTACATACAATTTACTGGAATGATTCGAAATGCACAAGTTGAAGCGTGCAAGAAGGAAAACATTGGTGCTGAAGGATTCCGTGGCGAAGGGGAGCCGTTTGAAGTTAGATCCGATGGTACGAAATGTCTGAAGGGACGAGTATGGATACCATCATTTGGAGGATTGAGAGACCTAATCATGCTGGAATCTCACAAAATCAAATATTCCAGTTCATCTGGATAGGATAAATGTACCATGATTTGAGAAAGTATTACTGGTGGCCGAATATGAAAGCTGACATTGCGACATATGTTAGTAAGTGCTTGACATGTGCTAAAGTCAGACTGAAACACCAAGGCCGTCGGTTGCTCCAGCAGCCGGATAATCCACTGTTTGAATGGAGAGAATTACAATGGATTTCATTACGAAGCTTCCAAGAACACCATCTGGATATGATTCGATTTGGGTCATTGTTGACCGATTAACTAAATCTGCTCACTTTATTCCGATGAATGAGAAGTATAAAATGGAGAAGCTCACTCGATTGTATTTGAAGGAGATTGTTTGTAGGCACGGAGTGCCTGTGTCGATTATTTCAGACAAGAGACCTCGGTTTAGCGTCAGATTTTGGAGATTCTACAAAAATCTTTGGGGACAAATTTGGATATGAGCACTGCTTACCATCCTGAAACTGATGGTCAGAGTGAAAGGAGATACTAACACTGGAATAATTTGGTGCTTTGCGTGTTGACTTTGGTAAGTGGCTGGGATAAGCACTACCT
This sequence comes from Tanacetum coccineum, assembly GCA_026074375.1. Taxonomy (NCBI): domain Eukaryota; kingdom Viridiplantae; phylum Streptophyta; class Magnoliopsida; order Asterales; family Asteraceae; genus Tanacetum; species Tanacetum coccineum. Next base: position 64,845 of record BQNB010014029.1, on the reverse strand, counting down.
GTGGTGATTCTATACAATAATAGTTATAAGCTAGGTATTCAAGCCGCCCCTTTCGAAGCTCTATAGGAAGAAAAATGTTAGATCGCCTGTATGTTGGGGAGGTTGGAGGATGACCAACTCACTGGGACTAGAAATGATGTGAAACGCAGAGATGATTGTGCAAATCAAGAACGGTTAATTAGCTGCTCGGAAGTAGACAGAAAACTTATGGTATGTGAGACAGTTAACATTTGGAGTTCGGCGTGGGTGACAAAGTTATGCTGAAGTTCAGTGGAATGTGTTGTTCGATTTGGGAAACGTGGAAATTACGTCCGTAATATTGGACCCTTAAGATTTTATAAGTCGATGGTCCTGGTGGGCATATACACTAGAATTACCCCAAGAGCTTCAAGGGATACATAATACGTTCCATGTTTCTAACTTGAAGAAATGTCTATCGGGGATGAAAGAACCTTATCATTCCATTTGATGAAATACTGATTCGTACGAGGAAATTAAATTTCATTGATAGGAACCAATTGAAATTGTGGATAAAGAAGAGAAACAACTCAGCAAAGTCGAATCCGATAGTCAAAAGTTCGATGGAAAAGTCAAAGCGCGGACCGGGAATAATCTTTTGGAAGAGGAAAGACCAATTGTGGAGAAGTACCCCCACCATTTTTTGATTTTAACCAAGAAAGGGCAAGAAAACCGCTCTCTCTTTGAATCGATCTTCAGAGACGAAGAATCCTTTTTTAGGAAGGCAAGACTGTGGACAACTTCTCGTCAATTTCAGTGTAGTTATTTATTCTCGAGTAATTAATTAATAATTTTCCATTTTTATCGTTCCAATATGAACTCACGACCTAAACGGAAGAAATTATGGCTAACGATTGTAATTATAATCCCGGCTCTCCGCTCACATCCACTTCTCATTCACAAGAGAGAATCCTACATTAAGCATCGACGTTTATATTTTCAAAATGCCGTAGAAATATTTTTATTTCATTCGTTTTTATTTTTCGTATTGCGTGCATTTTCTTTTCGTACCTTACGAAAAATTATTAAGAACAATGTTCATAATTATTGTTCGACTAGTACCGTACGTAAATTAAAATTTTCAGAGAAGTATCATGATTTTCGTAGAACTATTTTTAACTTGTTCGTTTTTACTTCGTGGTTTCGCCTTAACTCTCGTTTTATTTTACGTTTGTACCCGTTAGCCTCAAAACTACCTACCTATCTTAAAATTTATACACTAAACACTAAGATTTATAAAAATTTAAACACAAATCATGCACCAACACCACCCTTGTGGCGTGTCCTTCTTAGGACAAGTGTCTAAGACACTTGTCTTAGCCACTTTGCATGTGTAAGTGATACAAAAACCACTAACTCTCCATTTTATCCCATTGTTTACAAGAAAAACCACACACACTCATTTACCTTGTCTCTCTGCCATGAACCAAAAACCTCAATACAAACCATTTCATACAAAATTTCAAGAATTAAAAATCACTAACTAGCTAAGAAGATACATTAAGTATAACCCTATATTTGAGATGAATTTAAAGTGTTGAAAGAAGGGTTTCCATACACATTAGGGCTGAATTAATTCAAGTAAATCATAGGGTCTTGGCATGGAGAAATGATGGTGATTCTAGGAGTATTGGGTATAAGATTAAGACTTGGTTAAAAGTAGTCACATTGTTTTGGGTAATAAAAATCATCAATTGCGTAATTAGTGGGTATAAATCCTTATTATTTATAATTATTTCTTGTTTTTTCTGTGTAATTTATTTATAAATGTAATTGTAAATATGATAAATATGATGATCAAGAGTTTATTGGGGTTTTGTGTGTACTAGATTAGGTTGAAAATGGATAAACCTAACTTAAAACATGGTGGAAATCACTAGAAAAATTAGGGCAGAAGTAAACAGAAAGTTTGACATTTTTGAGTATGAGTAATAACTGATTTGACTTATCTAAGTTGTGGACAATTGTTTTGTGAGCTAGTAGCAATTTGAATCAACACTTGAAACAAATTTAGCGTTAATGCAAAAAAAAAAAATTGAGTGAGATACACTCATTTTACCAAAAGATACCTAATCTGACCTTGCTGTCTTGATTGAATAAAAAGTGATACATACGAATTGAGTTGAGAAAAACTAAAAAGAGATGAATTGTAGCTAAACATATGAAGAAATAGAATCAATTGGATGGTTTCTCAGATCATTATGGTTTTCAAATGGCGTCAAAAATGGTAAAAGTAAGTTTTCAGCCAAAAATGCTAAATTGACTTTTGTATAAAGAAACTGAATTAAGTATAGCCAACTCAAAAATAAAGTATAGGAAATAACTAATAATCTATAATGTACACTAAATATGAAATCTATAAATGTAAAATATTATAAGTACATTATTTATGTAAGAGATATACAAAACTATTTTTATAAACATAAACTATATAAAACTTTTTACGTCTATATCGTACCAATGTTGTAAGCGTTTTTGCGACAAAAACACGAGGGTGGTAGGACCCACTTTTTGGTGAGTTTTTTATATTATGGAACTATGACCCTAAATTATGTTGAACCCGAAAAAACCCGGAAAAATTTATACAAGTTACACACATAAACTTAAAATAGGCCATAAGACTTAAATGGGCCACTAGACCCAAAAACACTAATTATATTTATAAGACCTATTGGGCTTAGCATTGGGCCCAACCCACTTGGGCCTAATATTTGGACTAAGGTCTGGTCATGGACCATTAAAAAGAATATAAATTACTTAATGGGCTTAATAATTGGGCCTCTTGGGCTTTTGGACCAATTGTGACAAAAACTAGTGAAATTTAACAACGTATTAAACCTATGTAAATATGTCATACTTTTAAACTTTCACTTAAGAATACTTAAGTGTGATTTAACTTACCAATTATTTACTTGATCATTCATACTAATAGACCATACCTTGGGTCTTATTTTGGAGTCGTTATTATTTTTACCGACATAAAAACCTAAAACCCATACATGTTGTATAGGTTCCGGGTGATTACGCGCCGACGACCGAGTTCGCTTATCGCCGATCTATTTTCTTCCAACATTATCAAGTGAGTTCATAGCCTCGCATTTTTACATTTTAATTGTTTTAGAAACCCGCGAGGGAGATAACATGCTTGTTTTTAAAATAGAACACAAGGGACGCGAATGTATGCTAGTAGCCTTGATTATTATAAGTTAGCTTTAACTCGCTAAATAAAAAGTCCCGCGGAAATATCATGAATTGTTAATTGCCGGGAATAAGGCATACGCTTATACATGAAATAGTACTATTTGGAGATTACCACCTCCGATCCGTGACGACTAGCTATCGTCTTGTGTTGGGAACATAACACCACGGATGCATTGTATAGAGAATAAGAGGCACTCATAGCGAGGGTGCATAGTGGGCAAAAATTACTGAATATATGGTAAGGTTCGATGTCATGAGGCTTATAATAATCCCCCATAACGTTGTCTGATCCACATCGTTATATCCTGATAATTTTGAAAATGATACTTGTGTTCGGAAAATTTTATTGTTTATACATATATAAACTCTATGAATTCACTCAACATTATTGTTGACTTTTAGCATGTTTTATCTCAGGTCCTTGAAGGTAATTCGGATTGGTGAAGACATGAAGGCCCGCTAATTAATTATTCATTCGAAAATGTTTTGTAAAATATTGTATGACATTGTGAAACTAAATTTGGGACCGTGATGTAAACTTTTTATTATTCGAATGAATGAAGTTTTCCCAAAACGTCTCTTTTCGAGTCGTTTTCTGTGATTTGAGTTATTGTGCTAATAAGTAACACCATTGGACCCTTCCGCTGACCGAACTGAATTGAGGGTGTTACATCAGTGCCTGTAACTGCTAAAGAAAAGATCAACAAGAAGAATGATGTGAAGGCTAGAAGCTTGATACTCATGGCTCATCCCAATGAACATCAACTTACATTCAGTCATTACCCTAATGTTAAAACAATGTTTGCTGCCTTTGAAACACGATTTGGAGGCAATGAAGCTACTAAGAAAACATAAAAGACACTTTTGAAGCAACAATATGAAAATTTTAGTGCATCAAGCACAAAGTCTCTTGACTCTATTTTTAATAGGCTAGAAGATTGTTAGTAGGCTTGCAATTTTAGGTGTGGTCATCTCTCAAGAAGACTTAAATTCAAAAAATTTGAGCAGCTTGCCCCCTGAGTGGAACACTCATGTAGTAGTATGGATGAATAACCTGAAATTAAAACTATGAGCATTGATGATTTGTACAACAACTTTAAAATTGTTGAATAAAGTGTAAATAAATCTGTTGGTGCAAGTAGTGGTGCTCAAAACTTGGTCTTTATGACTGCTTCAAGCACTAGCAGTACTAATGATGTTAATACTGCTATACCTGCATATGAAGTTAGTACTGCTAGCCCTAATGTTAATGCTGCTAGTCCTCAAGTTTGTACTGCTAGCTTCAGTAATAATGTTGTGTATACTTTCATGATTGAGAATCCTAATGGTTCTAATCTCCTACATCAGGACTTAGAGTAAATTCATAAAGATGATTTGGAAGCAATAGATTTGAAATGACAGCTCTCTCTGCTAAGTATGAGGGCAAAAAGGTACTATCAGAGGACATGCAAGAAAATTTTCATCAATGCTAATGATACTGCTGGGTATGATAAATCTAAAGTAGAGTGTTTCAACTGTCATAAGATGGGACACTTTGCCAGGGAATGTAGAGTACCAAGGAACAAGGAGGGTCAATTCAGAAATCAAGACAACACTAGGAAGCAAGGAAACAATGAAGACACGTCTTCAAAGGCAATGTTGGCTATAGATGGTGTAGGTTTTGACTGGAGTGACATGGCAGAAGAACAGGTTCAAACAAACATGGCTCTAATGGCGTTTTTAGACTCAGAGGTATACACTGATAAAACTTGTTCTAAAACTTGTTTGAAAAACTATGAAACTCTTAAGAAATAGTGTGATGATTTGATTGTTAAGCTTAATCAAACTGAATTTACAGCAGCTACTTATAAAATAGGTTTAGGAACAGTAGAAGAACAACTTATCACATATAGAAAGAATGAGGTTCTTTTTAGTGAAGAAGTTACAGTTCTTAAAAGAGAAGTAGCTTGTAAGGACTATGAAATAAATGTGCTTAAAAGTGAGTTTGAAAAGGTTAAGCAAGAAAAAGATGACATTGAATTTAAAATTGTGGGAAATTGAGAAGGCTCATAAAGACTAGGGGACAGGTTGTTAGGGTAATTTAGTAGATAATGACAAAAGTAAAAAGGGTTTGGGATATAGTGCAATTCCTCCACCTCATCCTTTAATCTATAATAGACCTAAAAAGCTTGATTTGTCTTATTCTGGTCTTGATGAATTCAATGAACTTGAATTCAAAGGTTAAGGTTCTGAAGTTAGTGAGCAAGAGTCAAATGTTGTTTGTGATAAAAAATCAGATGATTCTAAGGAAAATTCTGATGAGTCTTTGGTAGAAGAACAAGTATCAAAAGACATAAGTAGCTTTGTTGAGTCTTCAGTTAATGTTGATAAAGAAATTGTTTTTCCTGTTGATAAAAAGGTAGAGATTGTTAAACCTAAAAGTCATGAAAAACTATTTAAAAAGTTAGTTAGGTATGCAGAGATGTATAGATCATAAACTCCTAGAGGGAATCAAAGGAATTGGAATGGACAAAAGTCCAATCAACTAGGAAGAGATTTTGTAATGTATAACAAAGCTTGCTTTATATGTGGAAGTTTTAATCATTTGCAGATTAATTGTGATCACCATCAAAGAAAAAGAATGGTATCTAGAAATAATTACAGTAGGGTGGATTATGACTATTATGCCAAAACCACACACCCTAGTGTACACAAGCGAATGACTCCAAGAGCAGTTTTGTTGAAAACTGGCCTCACACCACTTAATACTGTTAGGCCTGTTAATACTGCTTACCCCAAACCTGTAGTTCATAGTGCTAAATCATTGTCACATTTTTCTAAACAAGCACAATCAACTGCTCAGAGGCCCTTTTATAAGCAAACAACATTAACTACAAGATCTGTGCATACTGCCAAGAGACACTATTATACTAAAAGGTCCAGAGCAGGTAATACTGCTAGGTCATATACAGGACCAGTTAATGTTGTTAGGGAAAAGGGGTAAATGCTGTTAAGACCTCAGCATGTTAGGTTTGGAGACCTACCAAACCTAATGGTGCATCACTTGCTTTTAAAAGACACAACTACATTGATGCACGAGGCAGATCCAAGTTAGTAATGGCTTGGGTCCCTAAAGGAATCTAATTTCCTTATTTTTATGTGCAGGGCAAGCTACAACAAGATGATATAGGATTTGTTGATAGTGGATGCTCAAGGCACATGACTGGGAACATAGCTTATCTCTCAGATTTCATGGAATTTGATGAAGGTTATGTTACATTTGGAGGAGGAGCATATAGTGGTAGAATTTCTAATAAAGGAACACTTAAAACTGATAGCCTTGATTTTGAAGATGTATACTTTATCAATGAGTTAAAATTCAATCTTTTTAGTGTCTCACAGATGTGTGACAAAAAGAACTATGTTCTTTTTACTGACACTGAATGTCTTGTCTTATCTCCTAATTTTAAGTTGCCTGATGAAAATTAGATACTTCTTAAAATTCCTAGAAAGGACAATATGTATAGTTTTGATATGAAAAACATTGTTTCTAAAGAGAGTTTGACTTGTCTTGTTGCAAAGGCTACATTAGATGAATCAATGCTCTGGCATAGTAGGTTTGGTCATATTAATTTTAAGAACATAAATAAGCTTGTCAAGGATAATCTTTTAAAAGGATTGCCTACAAAACGTTTTGAAAATTGACACCCAAACTGTGTTGCTTGTTCTTAAGGGGAAGCAACACTCTAAAGCTTCTTGTAAGTCTAAAAGTTCTGAATCAAATTAATAAGCCTTTGTTTATGCTTACCTATGGATTTGTTTGGTCCACCTTTGTGAGTAGTTAATGCATAGAATGTATTACTTAGTAGTCACTGATGATTTATAGAGGTTTACATTGGTTTTCTTTTTAACAAATAAGGATGAAACTAGTGAGATCCTTAGAACTCATCAAGAAAATTGAAAGTAGTAGATAAGAAAGTAAAAATTTCAGGGGGTGATATGGAACAGAGTTTAGGATAAAGTTATGGCATGATTTTTGCAGAGAAAAAGGTATTAAGATGGAATATAGTGTAGCCAGGATCCTAGGAAAATGCGTGTAGCTGCGAGGAGGAATTGTGACACTATTGAGGCTGCTTAGAAACATTGTTTGTTGACTCTAGGTACCTCGCACATTTTGAAGCTGATAGCAGTGAGTTACTGCTGCTATGTACAGAATAGGGTCTTAGTAGTTAAGCCTTATAACAAGACACTTTGATTGAACTTTTTTTAGAGGTTTAAAACCTGCTCTAAGCTTTTTGAAACACTTTGGGTGTCATGTTTACCATTCTTAATACTTTCGAAGTTTTAGGGCAAGTTTGATGGCAAAAGTAATGAAGGTTTCTTTGTTGGATATTCCTTGAGTAGTAAAGCTTTTAGGGTATACAACACAAGAACCAGGAGGGTAGAAGAAAATTTGCATATTGGGTTTTTAGAGAATAAGCCTATGATAGAAGGGAATGGTCCAAAGTGGCTGTTTGATATTGATTCTCTAAACAATCTATGAATTATTGTTGCAGTTGCTGCTACTGTACAATCATTAATGAATCTGCAGGTACACAAGAAGAACTCAATGCAAGTACATCATAAGAAATCAGTCAAGATTGCATTGTTATGCCAATTTGGAAAGCTTCCAATGTAATTTTTTTATTTATATTCATGATTTTTATTGTTGTGTTGTTGAGTGTGCTTAAAACCATAATATTTGCTTCGATTCTCTAATTTGCTTCATATTTTTGTTTCACTCTCAAAGGAAGTTGAATATGGTGACCGAAATCTGGTTGATGATCAAAAAGCCAGGTTTTGAAGATGGTCTAGATAATGAGAATGGTGCAAAAGATAAGTCTAATGATGATAGCAGTCCTAAAGAAGTTAATACTGCTGGACAACATGTTAATACTACCAGTCCTGATGTTAATACTGGTAGCTTTAAACTTAATACTATTGGTCCATCAGTTAATACTGCTAGTTCATATAATCAAGATAGCCCTAAAGACATGTTCACAATGGGAGCTAGTCATACATTGAAGCACGTTTCTGTTGAGTTCTTCAGTGATTGAGATTAACCAGATGTTGATTTGGGTAACATCACAATTCTATTACTAGTTCCAACCACTCCCAATACAAGAATTCATAAAGATCACGCAATTGAAAATGTGATTGGTGATGTGAAGTTATCTGTTCAGATAAGAAGAATGACAAAACCTACTTCTAAACAAGGGTTTCTCAGTACTGTATATGAGCAAAAAACACATAATACCCTGAATACATGTTTATATGCTTGTTTCCTATCACAGATTGAACCTACAAGTATTGCTAAAGCTCTATCTGATTCATCTTGGGTGGAAGCAATGCAGGAAGAACTTCTGCAATTCAAACTCCAACAGGTTTGGATACTTGTGGATTTGCCTATTGGAAAGAGGGCCATTGGAACAAAATGGGTCTTTAGAAACAAGAAGATTGAAAGAGGGATTATGATCAAGAATAAAGCAAGGTTGGTTGCACAAGGTCATAGATAAGAAGAAGGTATAAACTATGAAGAAGTTTTTGCTCCTGTGGCAAGAATTGAGGCAATAAGATTGTTTTTGGCCTATGCTTCTTTTATGGGTTTTCTGGTATATCAAATGGATGTGAAGAGTGCTTTCTTATATGGAACTATTGAGGAAGAGGTTTATATTACTCAACCACCAGGATTTAAAGATCCTGACCATCCAGATAAAGTTTACAAGGTGGTCAAGGCACTTTATGAGTTGCATCAAGCACCAAGAGCATGGTATGGAAACATTGGCTAATATTTGTTGGGTTATTGGTTTTAAAAGAGGGAAAGGTTGATCAAGACATTTGTTTATCAAAAATGCAAAAAGGAGATATTTTGCTTGTGTAACATTGATCTTACTGTTGATGACATTATCTTTGGCTATATTAACAAGGGAGTTATGTACTGGGATTGAGAAGCTTATGAAGGATAAGTTTCTACGTTGAGTTCCTATGGGAGAATTACTTTCTTTCTAGGATTTACAAGTACAGAGAAGGGAAAAATGGGGATATTTATCGTCAGTATATATATGTAGCTGAGACTTTTAAGAAAATTCAACTACCTGATGTGGTGAGTATAATGCTTCAATCCTGTTGATTGGAAAAAGCCTTTAGTCAAAGATAGGAGATGATGATGATGTGATGTAACATCTCTATAGAATCTATGCATCTAGGTCTTTGATGTATCTCACAACATCTAGGCCATTATATTATTGTTTGTGTATGTGCATGTGCCAGTTTTAGTTACTCTAAAGACAGCTACATCTCTTAGCAGTCAAGAGGATTTTTAGATATTTTGAAAGGCAAACTAACTTTAGGCCTTTGGTATTCTAAGGGATTCTTCCATTTTTGAACTTGTTGCTTGTATACTGATTAGTGACTATTGCTGGAGGGCAACTCAAGATAGGAAGTCAACTACTGGAGGTTGTTAGTTTTTGGGAAACATGTTAATATCATGGCAGTATAAGAAGCAAACTGTGGTTGCCACCTCTACAACTAAAGCTGAATATGTGGCTGCTGCTAGTTGTTATGGACAAGTACTCTGGATTCAAAACCAATTAATAGATTATGGGTATAATTTCATGCATACTGTCATTAATATTGACAATAACAGTACTATTTGCATTATTGAAAATCCTGTTCAACATTCTAAAACAAAACATATAGAGATTAGACATCATTTTATAAGAGATTGCAATGCTAAAATGTTAATTCAAATGGTTAAAATTTATACTGATCATAATGTTGCAGATCTTCTTACAAAAGGTTTTGATGCAGGAAGGTTTCAGTACTTGGTCTCGAGTATTGGAATGCTTAATCCTTAAATGTCTACATCTCTTTATGTCCTTGTAAAAGTTTTGTAAAAGATTAGTACTTTTAGTCTTGTCAATTAGTACTGCTAGTTATACTTAAGACTGCTTGTTAAAACTGTTGGTCATACTTAATACTGTCAAAAAGAAAATACTTTGGATTGTGTATTTTTGGCTATGGACTAACACTTGCAGATAAAGCATATTGAATACCTGATGTTGAATGCTTCACCTCTGAAGAATTGGTTGAGGGATTGTTTTTGGATAACAAGTTTTTAAACTTGGTATTCAAGGGTTATGCATAAGTATGGATCTCATGAATTCTCACATGTCTATCTTGTTTTTCTTGTGTGCTTGTGTATGAATAGTGGCTCGATGGTGTTGTATAATTATTGAAGACAGAGTTAATACTGTTAGACATTTGTTAATACTGCTAGGCAGAAAATTACTACTGTCAGGCGAAAGTTAATGCTGTTGGGATGACATGAGAGTCAAAGTTACAACTGTTGAGCAAATTCTTATCCCTTGAAGCATTGTTTGAAGGGAGGCTACTTATGTCAATATACAGTCAAAGCATGGATGGAAGGAATTGTTATATCAAAAGTGTGTTAAAAGAATCAAAAACATCTAGGCATGTCAAAAGAGGTCGGGACACCAAGATACCTCAGTCTAGTAGTCCCCCTAAAAAAGGTTGGTGATGAGGTTGTCTATAAGGAGTTGGGTGACATGGAAAGGGCTGCCACTACTGCTTCTAGCTTAGAAGCAAAGCAGGACAGTGGTAACATAAACTAAGACCAAATCCATGGCAACACTTAATGAGTCAAGTCCTTAGGGAACTGGTTCAGGTAGTGGTCCCAGGTGCCGAGATACCATATTGGGGATGTAGATGCTCAAACTAGGTTTGAGGCTGCATTTAAAAGTCTAATGATCCACCTATCTCAAGAGGTAACACACTTGGAAGTGGGGAGGACTGTATGAAACTACTATAATTGATGGCACATTGTACAAAATTGTCTGAATTGGTGAGAAAAATATTAGAGAGAATTTATGAGCTGAAAAACAGAAAGAGAGTTGTGTGATAAAAACAGAAAAAGTAAACTGGTGAGCAAAAAGAATTAAGAGATATAATGAGATTAAAAATAGAAAGAGAGATTATGTGAGTCTATATTTATGATGGAACTGAATTTTAAGTTAAAACTGGTCTCTTCAAGTTAGTACTACTGGGCATTACTTAGTACTGTTGGGTATTGCTTAGTACTGGTGGCCATGTTTTAGTATTTCTGGCCTTAGAGTTAGTACTGCTAGGCTAATTTTAGTACTGCTAGAAGACCGTTAGTACTGTTTGAGCCATAACTGAATTTCCTTCACTAATTATAGTCGTTGCAAAATTTCCGCTAACTGCCTTGCTTATAGCCTATAGGGTTTGACTAAATGGAGAATTCATGATCTTTCTATAAATTCATAAGATTTCTTCATGATAAGTATAAATCTTATTCAGTCGGTGCAAATTTAAAATCTTAAACACTCTCTCTTATCTCAATTACCTCTACCAAACATTCATACTCTCTTCCACTATCATTTCCCAGAACTTTAATTTAACTTTCTATTCATCAAATGGCGAGTTTAGAGTTTTGCGACAAGCACAACATGGTTGCATACTTGGAGAAGTCAGAGGGAAGTGAGGGATTTCACCAAATCATTGATTTTCTAACTTCAAGCCACATGCATTATGCCCTCACAGAAAGTCCAACCCTTTATGCTTCAACTATTGAACAATTTTGACAAACTGTTGCTCTATGCACAACTGAGGAAGGAGTCATGGATATTACTGCTACCATAGATAGAAAAGTTAAGCTATTAGTTATCGAGGCCTCCCTTAGAAGACATCTTAATCTTGAAGATTCTGAAGGTCTCAATACTCTCCCTACTGCAGAGATTTTTGAGCAATTGGCTCTTATGGGGTATGTAACTACTTCTGATAGTCTCACTTTTCAAAAATGACATTTTTCTCCTTAGTGGAAGTTCTTCATTCATACAATTCTCCACTGCTTGAGTCCTAAGAAGACTGATTGGGAGCAGTTTAGTAGTAACATAGCTACTGCTATTATATGCCTGGCAACCAACAGAACCTTTAACTTTTATCACTTCATTTTTGAGGCCATGGTAAAGAACATAGATAGTAAGACAAAGTTTTTGATGTATCCTAGATTCATTCAAATCTTGTTGAACAAACATCAAAGACTTCTTTTCCCATATACAAGAACCTATCCTACTCCTCTCCTTGCAAAAAAACTATTCACCAACATGAAACGGGCATCCAAGGGATATTCTAGGGTGATTACTCCATTGTTTGAAACAATGCTAGTTTAGCATCAGGCTGATGAACCATCTATCCAAGCTTCACATGAGACATCTCCTTCAAGAATCACATCCTCACCATCATTATCACCTCAAACACATCCATCCACCTCACAACCACAAACAACACCTGTTGCAGAGGAGGCTACTCAAATACCTCATGAAAAAGTGTTTACTCACTTGGACGTGATGACGGTAGTTTATCACTAAATGAATTGACGGTTCTTTGTACTTCATTGTCCAAGAAGGTTAAGAGCTTGGAGTCTGAACTACATCAGACAAAACAGACATATAGTACTGCTTTCACAAAATTGATCAAAAGGGTAAAGAAATTAGAGCATACTATCAAGACAAGCCGAGCTAGGAGGAGTTTCAAAGTTGTACTTTCTGATGATGAAGAAGAGGCTGAGGATCCTTCCAAACAGGGGAATAAGATTTTTGATATTGATAAAGATCCCACTATTTCTTTGGTACAAGAAGAAGGAATGGCATGGTCTCAGGAGGATCTAGAGATTCAGGAGAAGATTAGTGATGATACTGAGGTAGTGCTAGAAGAAGAAGAGCCTACTGAGCTTGTGAAAGATCAAGGTAGTGCTGAAAAAGGAGAAAAAGAAGTTAGCACTGTTGGTGCAGAGCATAGTACTGCTATTCCTGAAGTTAGTACTGCTGCTGCAAATTTAAAGTATATCAGATAGAGTGCAGAAAAGAGAAAAGACAAAGGTAAAGCAATTATGACAGAGCCTGAGCCTGAGCAAACTACTACAAAGTTAAAGCTAAGACAAGAAAGAGATGGTCTTGAAGCAGTAATAAGATTACAAGAACAACTTAATGAAGAAAAGAGTCAGAGGATTGCAAGAGATGCAGAGATAGCTAGATAGCTACAAGAAGAAATTAATATAGCAGGACAAGAAAAGGTTGTAACTGAAGATGATCAATCTCATGATATTAACTAGAATGATCCTTCTGTGATAAGATTTTATGCACAACAAAATAGACCTTTTTCTAAAGAAGAAGTAAGGAAGAACATGTGTATGTATCTGAAGAATCAAGGTGGATACAAGATGAGTTACTTCAAGGGAATGAGTTATGAAGACATTAGACCTATATTTGAAAGAGTATGGGATCAAAATCATGCTTTTGTACCTAAGGATTCTGAGATAGAAAAGGAAGTTATGAAGAGACCTGGATTTGATCTTCAACAAGATAATTCTAAGAGATAAAAGACTGGAGAAAGATCAGTATTAGTTGAAGAATCTAAAGTTAAAGAACTAGTTGAGCCTTCACAAGAAGAGATACAAGAAATGAAGATCATACTTCCAGAAGAAGGGATTCATGTTGAAGCATTACAAACCAAATACCCACTTATTGACTGGGAAATTCACTCTGAAGACACAATGAAGTTTTGGAAAATCATCAGAGTAGGAAATTATATAGAGGTATATCAGACTTTTGCAGATATGTTAAAGAATTTTGACAGATATGATCTAGTGAAGCTTTGCGGCAGGTGATTAAAGAAGGTTTAATTAAAACAGAACCACGATTGATGATAATGAATAGAATCTATGGGTTTGAAATGAAGAGGTTATTTGATCCTGATACAAGATGACCTTATGGAGCTTCACGAAGGATATGCTAGGTCGGGTGGGCTTTTGATCTATTGACATGGAGATTATTTGATTCATGTGGTGTACAGTCATTTGTCTCTCTATGTCAGGATTGGATTTATGTTTATGTGGTTGAGAAGATTAATCCTCTTACACAAGAGGACTTACAATGTTGATGCTAGTTAACAAGCTACAAGTGGATTTTGATTCAGAAATGGCAAATGAGCTTTTAAGGAAAATCTTCATTTTAGCAAACAAGCCAAGGCAGTGAAGTGTTTGAAAGAATCCTCGGCAGAAGAAGTTGAAAGATTTGATTCAGAGAAACTTGAGGATTTGAAGGGTTAAATCACAAGTTTAGGGGAGGCTGTTAGGAATAAATTCTTCACAAATTAGTACTGCTAGTCCAGAGATTAATTATGCTCTTATTATAATCTATTCAGTATTAATACTGACGTTAGTACTGCTAGTACAATATTAGTATGATACGAGTTATTTTGTACTTGTTAGAGAAACGTTATACATTACTGAAGGACTTAAGACTGCAAGAGTTTGTGAAAGACAAGATTGCAGGAAGATATAAGAACGTGTGAGTAGATATATATAGAGTAATCTTATGTGTTTTCATTATAAGGCATAGATAAAGATATGTTTTGTTTTGAGTATTATAGTGAAGATCTTAAAATATTTGTAGTTATCTTGTAAAGGACTCCTTGGTGTATAAAAGGAGGTCCTAGGTTAAGGTGTTAGATATACTTTTGAGAATACGTTTTGCATGCTTCAAGGTTGTAAACCCTAGTACTAGTTAAGAGTACTCGTATTGGTTGATCTATTAATTATTGGAGGCCATTGGTTTTATCTTGCTTCAATTTCTATTACTGGTTTTTCATTGATATTACTTCATATAGTATTAAGTGTAGATTCCGCATTACACTTTTATATAAAACACCAAGTTTCTAAAACAACGTTATTTTGAATGTTTATTTCAATGGTAATTTAACCTTAGACTAACATTATTGGATCTCGATCCAAGGATTGGGATCAACAATATGGGGGCCGCCGGACCGCCAACAGGAGGGATGTTTGGGGAAATTGACGCATTTTTCGAAAAGAGTGACATTTTAATTTGCATTTCACTAAATAAATGTACTTAAAGTACTTCGGATGAAGTAGTTAAGGAAGTAATTAGGTTGTCACGACACGGAATGGAACATAGACTAGAATCGAGACTTAGGAGAAAAGAAGAGACTGATTTACAGAATGTGTTCCATCATTCCTAAACCTAGATGAATATAATTAAACGATTTGCGGTTAAGGGGTAAAGAAAGAATGTCGACGATGTTATCTTCAGACCCAACCTTTTCGAATGGAGATCTTTCCTTTTGGACATTGTCCCGAAGGAAATGGTGATGTATCTTTGGTATGTTTCGTACGCGAAAATAATAATAATGATAATAATAATAATAATAATAATAAAGAAGAAAACAAACGAAGATGGAGGCGATGAGCTTAACAATGTCAAGACGGATGGTGGTTAACGTACGATAAACTACACTCACATAGTTATGTAGCTCTTCTCGAGCATTGCGAATGTTCATAGAACAATCATACGACGAGGTATACGGTTGTATTAAAGGTGGTAGCGGAAATAGTGGAGGAAAGAGATTAGCCATCTCTATGGTTGAAGAGGCGTGGTTGAGTGAGAATAAAAAGGTGTGATCAAAAGACAAAGAGTGTTTTCGTCGAAGAGAAAAAATGTTTCATCCAAGAGAAAGAACGTTTTCGTCAAAAAAAATGTTTCGTCAAAGAGAAAGAGAGAGCGTTTTAACTTATGTTGTTAAAATCTTGAATAAGGATTTTCGGATATGACCTTTAACGATTGTGATCGCAAGTTAAAGATACTTGAATATTTTGGATGAAATATTTAAGTTGTCAAACCTACTAGGAGGAGTGTTAGATTTATATCTAACTTTTTCTTGACAAAAGAGTAGATTATTCGGAAGAAAGCAAGATGATGATTAAGAGAATGTGTGAGTAAAGACTCTAGGAGATATAAAATCCGTTTTATGACTCTTTTGACTTTCTACATTTGTGACACGGACCCGAAGAAAAATATTCTAGTGTGAGAAAATATATACCTAGATGCATAAGATATATAGATATAAGCATTCAAGTTTATCTAAGCATGCATCAACATAATAATCAACAAGATTAATGTGTAAGACTATACGACATTTAAATATTGATTGTCATACATTAAACTAACATGGTGTAGGTGCACAATTAACACATAAGTCATGTAAAATGACACATACAAAACGTGATAATTTCAAATGCAATCATCATGCAAAACATGTTAGCATTTAGCACTTAGGAGCATGTGTTTTATAGATATACTAAGAGATATTTTATCTAAATTGCTAGAAAAAGGCAAACGCTTTTACAATAGACATGCATTAAATATCTAAGCAAATAAACGTTGAGCATTAAGATAAACATGATAGCATATAATTGCATTACATGGGAGCATGTTATCATCTTGAAACTTCAAAGCATATATGTAAGACGCAAGTAGTCTATATTGACTAAGGAGAAACCTAATTTGTACTGGCTTAGTATGCACTCCTAATGAGATACAAAGTCCATCAATGTAGACTATCATTAAGCATATTTAGGAGAAGTCATTTAGTCAAATTAGAGAATGAATATGAGACTATCACTAGAGGTGCTCAATTCTGGCTAAACACGACCATTTTTACAGGTTATACCATGAACCCAACTTCACTCTTGGAAGCAATTCAACCATTAGGTCAAATTAATTTCTAGTACAATAGATTCTCTAGTAGTCATTCTCATGTTAGACAAAATAGAATTCCTATTTTTGCCTAATGAAGTGTAGCAAAGATAAAATTTGTATTGACTTATCACTCATGGCCTAATATGACTCAACTAACATGCTTTAATTCCGGTTCACATAATCCTAATCAAGATGTGTGGAATTCTAAGGTTAAATGAGAGAGCAAGCAAGTTGTTGTAGGTATAAGAGAGAATGAGTCATCTAGGACCTAGGAGTATGCTTAAGAGTGACAATGTGTAATGCTCTATAATGAGAGTGTTAAAAGAATACACATTTGCATGTCTTTTATGAAAGAAATCCAATTAAGGTTATTTACCTTAATAGATCTTATGAATGTTTCGTTGTATAAATGATGATGATTTACTAAAGGATAGTTACATGTATGTTGGACTTTTAAGAAAGTGATTCATAAGAGGAGGATGTTTTAAATCTAATACCATAGGGCGGATTTACCCAAACTAAAGATAATTCAAAGACAAAGGATCCATCGATCCGTGGAGGTGCCAAATAACAAGGATAATTTTCTTATTGTTTGGGAGATGGTGTTGACATTAGGTTATTAGGAGAATCTTATATAAGTTATGAGAGTTCTCAATTTGAGTTTTCAGAAATGACATCCAAGTCTTGCTCATCAAGTTGGAGTACTTATGAGTTTCCTGATGAAAATTTATAAGTCGTCAATCCTACTCAAAGTATGTTAAGTTTAGCATGTATAATTTGACCATAGCTAATAACATAACATTTGAACACTTTAAACTCAATGAGACATCTTCATTGCAAGTGTGAGTTGCAATTTGATGACTAATCTTGTTGTCTTACAATCGACTTCGTGATTTCATGTAATAACCGAGGATGGTTAAACATGTAGACTCGGAAAAATATCTATGGTCATTTGATTGATATTTTCGTGATCTAGATAAATCCTAGTCTCGATTTCATGTTCATATTCCAATTTTGTAATTAGATTGAATGATGAGATTGATTATCGTTTGAATAATAATCATCTTCATATTCAAAATCCTCTTACGATTACTTATTGAAAGAAAGCACGATAATGGTTTATCCGAATTCTAACCTTAGATGGTTAAAGGGTTCTTATTTGGTGAAAAAGAAATATTATGCTTATTTGATAAAGTAAGGGAGAGTTTTGATGGGAAAATAGTTTGAGTTTTGAGTTGTGCTTTTGAATTGTTTGAGCAAAGTTACATATGTTGTGCATTTGCTCATGTTTGGTTTTTCAGAAACAACGACTTTACCAATTGCATTGCAAGGTAAATTACTTGAGTATTTCGGATGAAATATTCAAGTCGTCAATCCTACTTCATTGTGTATTTTATGCATATATTTGCCAAATATTTGGAACACAACTATTGGACAAGTAGACTCAATATGACATCATCTACACAAGTGTGAGTTATGATCTGATGCATATTGTTATCATCTTGGAAAGCGATGTTGTTATTTTCATATCAATCGAGTGTGATTGAGTATGTAGGTTTAAGATAATATCTCTTGTTATATTTTGATATAATCTTAAAGCTAGACAAATAAGAATCCGATTTCTTGTCCATACTTGAAAACTTGTCAATTAGATTCGATAATAATATCAATCATAATTTGAATAATGAATCGATATATGTTCGAAATCTTTCTTGACCCTCACGAACACTCTTTTTAAAAGAAAACAAATAAAGATTTTCATAGTGTGTTCTATTAATTCTAAGAATAGTTGTGAGGTGAGGTTATGAATAATGACAAGTTAATTTCTTTCTTCAAGATTGTCATATATTTTGCTTGTGCGAACAACTATTTGTTGATATGTATAGTATGCCTAGTTTTTGACATTTTATGAGTATATTAATGATTTCTTAACCATTTTTATACAACACACATCTTTTATAAAATACTATACGTTTATAAAAAGAATATAATTATGTGTGTATGTTAGAAAAAATGCAAGCACAAGCAAAGTTAAAAAAAATATATTTTCATTTACTTAATTATCAATGTATTAATACAATCTTTTATTTTGTTTAACCAACCCGAGGTCAAACAACGCAAGATGATGAAAATATTTATACATTTTATTGGAAGAGAGATAATGTGTTGGAAATATTTTAATGATGGGTTTTAAAATATGATCTTAAGACATTATTTTTCCACACACTTGACAAACTATTTAACTCTCATTTCTAAATGGGTCACTACACTCAAAATGACCTACAAGATGTTTATGTAACACTTGTAAATATAGTAATTTATGCCTATATGCAGTGCACAAATAATTTTGCAACTTAACGTAAGAGATCTGACATAATTCCTATTAGGCATAATCCGAAAAACTATTAACAAATAAATAGTGTACATGGCATGTGTGTTTAGATAAACAAGTAGCTCAATTACAAGTAGCAATGCTCATTTAATAATATCTATTAACAAAAATACGATATATGTAAATACACATAATCATTTAGCATGCACATAAAGATATTCGTCGTCGTTTTGTGTATTAAATACAATGATGTACACTTAGCTTGATTTTATTCGTAAATAAAATAATTTCCTCCCCATTTTAAAAATTAATCAAGATTAATGTCTTGAAAATATAAATGTACCATTTTTCAAAGATGCATTGACTAGAAATGCTTGGCTTGAAAGAAAAAATAAACTACAAGTTTTACGTCAAGACGAGACATAAAGTTTTGACCACTATGTAGTATTTTGCATTTCTGACATTGTTTAATTTAATAATGAAATCTTGGAAGTTCCTTTAAAAGAAAGTAAACTCAATTAAATTTGAAATGGCGGGTGGCACGACTTCTACGGACTTACGGTTGATTTTATATGATTTTTTAAAGTTTGCCAAAAACTGACAAAACAGACAGGCGCCCCCCCTAAAGGTAACGGCCCCCAGATATATTTGGGGGCCGCCCAAACATTTATGGGACCGCCACCAGAGACCCCAAAACACGTTTTTTCTTTAAAATAATTTGGTGACTTAACTGTAGAACATAATACTATAAAAAGTTGTTTCAGCACATAAATTTCGTGTTTTAGACATCATTTCTATCTTTACAACTTAGACAAACATAAGTTGGCACTTCCAAGTTTTTTTGAGAAAATTTTCCTTCAAGCTAGTATACAAAATATTTTTAATAACAAAACTAGTACGAATCAAATAAAAAAACACTTTTCATATTTAATCCCCCTTCATGAGTAATTTGATACATGGATCGTACTCTATTTTTAAAACCATTTGTTTTGAAAACTAGAGCGACGTGGCGTTGATGGCTTGTTACCAATTGTTGGAAACGTAGAGGGGGGTGAATACATTTCCTTAAATAACTTTATGATCAAGAATTACATCCACTCTTCTACGGCTGGTTCCCATATATATATGGGGGCCGCCAAGTATATCAGGGGGGCTGCCTGATTTATGGGAGCGCCTCCAGAAGAGGTTTTTGGACTATATCTTTTGTATCAAATCACCAATCAAGTTTGACGCAATATGAGAAGTGTCGATCATAGGTTTACAATAGCTAAAGCATATTCTAACAATATAACCACACTCACAATATTTAGCATAAAGATCTACACAACTTTAACTAATAGGATATACACAACCATTCACACAATCATGAGTAGAATGCAAGTATAAAAGGAACGCGATAAATGTAAATAAATAAGTAAAGCGAAGGGTAAAAGAAAATGCAAACCGACACGATGATTTATAGTGGTTCGATCACGAAGCTCCTCTTCGCCCTACTCCACTCATGAGTTCCAACTCGAGGAGTTACTTCACTAATAAACAAAGCTCCCTTTCGGCGGAGAAAACCCTCTATACCAAAGCTACAATTATTTTTTGACACCTAAGCTAGTGTCGAGTTCTTCTGTTGGGTACAACCAAACACGTTATGTATATGGCCCAGCATAACAAACTTGTGTTTTTATGGATCCTAAACACATAAACCGCGGTCGTTACATATTTCTGACACTAAGCTAAATGTTGAGTCCTAATCTTAGCTAGAACCAATCTACCACTTCACCAATGTATTTTAAGGCCTAAAATACTAACCAACCCACAATTAACCCATCCAAATATACACATCATTTGGATCTACACACTATTAAAGATTGGAAGACATTAACTCGATCTATATATAACAAATGTTACAAATTGACTAACTAGACTACATAACTTCGGATCTTGAAGATGACCGAAGTTCTTCTCTTGCACTTGAGGGAAGAAGGAAAGAGTAGAAGATTGGATCACATTTAAACAAGATTAAACAAGTAAAATGATCAAAGATTTAGAAAGATTTAGTGAGATCTAGAGAGAGAAAGAACTGATAAAAATTCGTGCAAAAGGGTTGTAAAATCAGTTGGAGATGACCCACTATTTATAAGAGCTGAAGCTGACAGTCTGGCAACGGCGGTCCCGGCGGCCCCATATATATTAGGGGACCGCCGACCCTATAAGGGGGCCGCCACTAGACTACGCTTCACTTTTTGTCTTTTTGTGGGGAAGGTTGTATCTGGTATAGAAGCTTCCATTTTGGAGGGAAAACCAGATTCCAAATTTTTTATTTAAATAAAACATTTCTTATTTTGTGTTTATTTATTTTTGTAAAAAAAACTTTTGTAGAAATGTAATGGTTAAGAAAAAAAATATTTTTCTTTGATCATCCTACAAGTTTAATTTGTTAGTACATACATTATGTGATTTATGTCGGGTGCAAACTAATGTCGGTGTTGATCCAGACTTGAGACATCGAGTGTTGTTGATGCATGTATGCATTGATGATTTATGATTACGAGTAACTTGCGTACTTTACGTTATGTATTACAAGTTACATGTTTGTCATCACCAAAACATAAAGAGATCGTATAGATTAAATATCATAATATTTGCACTAACACTATCATAAGCTTGGAGAGTACACAAATCTGCACCAGTTAGAGTTAGGGTCTAAACAATTTTAAAAGGCGACACATAACACAGGTTTATTGGGTGATATAAGGGTTAGGATAGACATGGGATACACATTTAATTGGTGTTAAGATAAAAATACAAAACAAATAGTCATATATAATCTAAGGTATCCATAACCAGCTACTATCCATCCATAGTCCAAGTCTTCGAGTGCGAAAATCTGATCATATCATCATAATGGGTTAGCTAATAATGAGATCTTGTGGAGCGTGCTAACCCATTCATCACTAGGTGGCTTATAGTTGCACCACCTTTATACATTGGATGGCTTATAGTTGCACTATCCCCATAATCACTAGGTGGCTTATAGTTGCACCATCTTTTTACTTAGTTGGTTTTATAACACGTAAGCAACATCAGGAGTTAGATCACTAGGTGGCTTATAGTTGCACCACCTTTTTACTTAGTTGGTTTTATAACACGTAAGCAACATCAGGAGTTAGATCACTAGGTGGCTTATAGTTGCACCACTTTTTCTTTTTTTTTCATTTTTATAATACTCATGTATATTACATATCGCATATCCCCTACTTGAGATAAACAGTATTGAAAGTGATAATATTAGGGGGTCTTCCATAATCATAATAATATGTCTTCAACGAAAGTGCCAATCTTCGAACCATTCACCTGAACCATGAACTTAGGTAGCCAGAAATTTCAACACTAGGATAAATATAGACTACAGGGATGGCTAAGGCGAAATGGTGTAACGAAACATATAATTATGGGTGAAAACATAGATTGGCTTAACAAGGGTGATCTAGGGGTATTTTGCACTCATGATGAGTGTAACAAAAAGGTTTTTAATTTGGGAGGTTGACAAGTCAGTGTAACAAGTCGATAAACACACACATAATGGCTTTTTGGGTGATTCCCTAAATGTTTCCTTCTTGAACCATCTATTCCTGCTAATCAATTAGGTCTTGAAATGATGTACATGTCAAGTTCTAAAGTCTACAATACTACTGGCACACTCAATATTTTGGTGGATTTTTGTATAATGAGATGAAAACAGAACATTAGGCTTAAACCTCACCAAGTAATAATAAAGGGTAATGTGCATTCGGCAAGATTAATTATAGTTTAGTAAGAAAAACATGTCAAATTTTTTAAAATTGGCACCATTAAAAAAAAACTAGAAAATCGAAGGCAAGAATAGGTCAAGTGATAATTCTACTATCATCCCCCAACTTGTTTTGTACAATGTTGTTGAGGTAAATTTACGTAAACTGCTTGAGCTTGGTAAAAATAACCTCAGCCACCGTTAGTTCGCCCTAGGGTGTGAATTCGGGACCAACTCTGGCGTAAGAATAAGTATGGTGATATGAGATAAATGCGGAGAATATAAAGTATGGTCCGGAGTAGGTGTTGTGTGTCTCATCCTGGGGAAATGAACTCTCCCTTTATACTATTTAGGATTCGCTACAAGACATAACCGTAGGGCTCTCTCTTGGTACTATCTGTCAGTTACGTGTCATTCTAAGGATGGTGGTCATTCACAAGGATTGTACCATTGTCAGATTGTCCTTTGATACCGCTGCATTAGGACGGAGCTAATAACTCCGAACCTGATATGTCCTTCGATACACCAGCTTCTCCGGAGTTTTGGTGGTGACTCCAAACCTGACATGTCCTTTGACAAGTCAGCCTCTCCGGAGTATTTATTTAGTTTTAGCCCATGCTAGTTGGGCAGGAGTATCTAAACTACATTTCTTCTTCGGATGTTCTGAGGGAGACTATACCTCATCATGTCCCCCCAGTCTAGTATCTGCCAAGCTAGCTTGTCAGTGCTAGACTTAAATGTGCTTTGCGTCATTAACGTTCTGCATATGCGGACGTGGCTTGTCTTTTGTCCACATGTTTTTTTGTGGTATGTGCTTAATTACACATACCTTTTACCTATAAAAACAAGCCTAAATAACCAAAAACGGACATAAAATTATCAAATATATGTTTGTTTTGCTTTGTGTACTGTGCATGTAACAGATATTTACTAAAGGACAAAAACAAAGCCAAACCAGACAAAACCGAGCACGGAATTGGAAGGAGCACGAAAAAACCGAAGCCGAAGACATACGCATCTTATTGGGCCAACCCGTACCCTACTTAATGGGCCGGATCAACCCAATATGCTTATTTATAAACAAATAAAGCCCAAATCCTTTTTATTAAAAATCATAGCCTAAAAAAATCCTTTAAAATAAAATTTGGCCCAATACTAAGGCCCAAAACAGTTAACAACTGTTAGCCCACCACCCCTTTTAACCTTTTCAACTAACACTGCTAGTCCCCATCTTTTACAACATTAGTCCCTATCATTCTTACACTCTAACACCTTTAGTCCTTTTTACCCTTAACCCTATTAAAAACTAAACAACCATCACCTAAAACCCCTTTCCCGCCAAACCAAAAACACTCTTCCCCCATCTCTGTCATGTACCCTACAAACCAACAAAACCCATTTGGCCTCTTCCCCACAACCCGACAACCCAATTTAACCTATTATCCCATGATAAAGACAAGCCACGATGGCAATACTATGAGAGGCTATTGGTTGATTGGACATAGAGATTAATTAAGGGCTATGATTCAAAGCTTGGAAAGAAAGAAAGATTCAAAGGCCAGGGTGAAGGGTTTATTCCTCCTCACACAAGAAACACAAGAAGCACACCCCTGTGCAAGCTCTTCTATAAATAGTTTAGGATTTTCCTTTGTAGGAAGAGTAGTGTAGGAGTAGTGTAGGTTTATGCTTATTTTACATTAAATTAGATTTTAATTTCAAGCTTTGTAACTTTTTAATATTAATGAAAATTTTAGTTTTAATTATTTTTTTTAATCTGTTTTATCCTAATGCAATTTAGCTTTAATCTGTTTTCAAGACATTTAAATACGTTTAATAAGCTTTTATATACCTGTGTTTCTTAGATAAGCTTTCTCAAAAGCTTATCTAAGCTTTTACTGTTTCATTTAATCACAAGCCAATTACCTTAGCTTATTGGATGATAAGCCAGAAAAGGATGGGCTTATATGACCATACCAGCTTATCTATGATAAGCTGAAGCTTTGTAGATAAGCTCTAAGAGCCACCCTTGTTTTGTGCAAAGGGAATTGTAAGTTCAAAATCTCTTTTACAGCTTTATTTTCTGTCATTGCTTATTTCTACTCATTAAACTGCTTAATCTTGCTTGTTACTGCTTTTATATGCTGTTTATTGCTTATTCATGTTTGCTAATGTTTAGATCTCACTTTTTTTTATGATTTTAATGAAAACTGCTTGTTTTATGTCTTAATCTGCTTAATCTAGTTGCTTATTGCTAAGTGCTTTTTGAAGGATGATATTTTCTTATTAAGTCACAATTTATTTAGTTTATAATCTGTTTTCAAAATTAAGGTTAAATTTGTCTTAATCAAGCTTAAAATGCATTTTTAGATTTTAAAGGGGTGTTTGGCTTAGCAGTTTTAACCAAGGGTTAAAACTGCTCTTGCACTTTTTATTTTAAAATCTATATTAGATTGGCTTAAAATCAGAATTAGTGTTAGTTTTAAGGATGTTTGAATAAGTTTTGTTAAAGTTTTAAGGTTTAGTTAATGAAATTTTCATGTCTGCTTGATTTATATTTCTTGAATCTGTTGGATTTTGATTTAGAATGAGATTTGTGTTTTTGATTGGTAAAATGATTTCATAAATTTATTTGATTTGTTCTTGAGTCTTTAAAACTATTCTATTGTTTTTACAAATGGAGTTCAAAACAGTCAAGTATGCCAGTTTCATTAGTTTAAAAGTCATTTTTCTTTAGCAAATTTAAGCTAGCTTTAGTTAGATTTAGGATATGATTTTGCTTATATAAGCTCACTATGGTATAAGCTTAATCTATTTTAGCTTATTTTTACATTTAGTAATCATTTAGTAGCTTAAAATTAGGTCTGCAGTTGCTAGTTTGTTCTTTAAAAACCAAAAAGCCAAAAAGATTTTAGCTTAACTTTCATTTTATTATGCCCTTCTTTTCTTGCTTATTTCTTTTTCTTGTTTGCTTAATTTTGGTTTTTAAATGTTCTTAAAGTCTAGGTGTTCAACTGTTTTCAGCTTGTAGTATTTTGTTTCAGCTTATTGAGTCTTAAATTTAAGCTCAAAATTTATCTTAATATCTAAAAAAGCCAAAAGCATCAGTTAGTCTATGCCATTTTCATTAGCCTTTTTCTAGCTTAATCTAGGTGTCAACGTTCATATTTCCAACTTATTTGTGATCACTTAGATAGGTTCTTAATCTGTTTTTGCCTTTTAGCTTCTATCAAGTGCTTATTTGTCCTTAAATATAAGCTTAAAGTTAGTTGTTTATCCTTCATGTCCTGTGTTTTGAGTTTATCTATCTTATAGTTTTTACTGCTTTTCAGCTACTTTTATTAGCTTATTTTTGGTCCTCAGTGCTTATTAGGGATTAGTCTAGGTCTGACTTTTGCTTATTTGCTTTCTTAGTTGCTATTTAGTCCTGAAAAGCCAAACAGTTTTAAGCTAAATGCCTATTAGTCAAATTAATCAAAACTGTCAGCTTTTAGTTAGCTTTTTTTCTTGATTATTTTTAAGTTTGGTCTAAAAGTCCTTTTGTTAAACTTGCTTATTTTAACTTGTTCTTTAAGCTTTTTCAAAAAGAAAAAAAATGTTTTCATTAAAAAGGAAGTCACAGGTTTCGAACCTGTGACCTCCCCTTCACACTCCCAACATTTTAACACACCACACTCTACCATCTGCGCCCTTGGGTCTTTTCTGTTAGACCCTTGGGCCACTTGGTATTTAAGGGTGTTTTCCATTTTAAGCTTTTAGACCTTTAGGGCTTATTTACAGCTTATTAAGATAAGCTGTGTGGCTTATTTTATTTTTCCTAGGATTAGAATTACCTTAAGTATTTTTAGTAAATTTTTCAGAATTTTCCAATTTAGTTTAATATTTTTAATAATATTTTTAGGTTAAATTAGTTTTTAATTCATAATAAATAAAATAAAAGTCAAAAAAATATAATTCTTTTTTCTAAAATTATTTTTAATCATTTAGGACTGTTAAAAATTAAATTTACATTTTTAGGGTTAAAATTTTAGAATTTAGGTTTTTAATGCTCGGGTTTAGGATCCCGTTATCGTTTTCGTGTTTTAACCTTAATTGTTTTTGTTTTTAGCTTGCCTTTACTTCTTTTTGCTTATTATTAGTAGAAATAGAATCCAAAAACCAAATCTTGCTTTATTTAAATCACGCGATCACAAACTTAATCTACGATTCTCAATTCACGCCTCGTCGGGATACGACTCGGGAAGGTTTTGGATTTCACTTTGGTTAAAAGTAATCTTCTTAAAAACCTTACGGAATACTTCTCTTATACTATAATTTGGTATTTGGTATTTTAGTTATATATATATTATATATTATATATACTAAAGAACCAAACCAATTTTTGGCGTTTGAAGATTATCGTGTTACGTTTGAAGATTAGTGTTTGAAGACCCTTTCCTCGTAAAGTTATCATTTTTATTGGTGAATATTTTCTTCTATTATCAAGTAATCAAAAATACCAAAAAAATTAAAAAACCAACAAAAACGACCGTTGTGTCACTTGTAAAATCGGCTCACCTTTGGATTACAAACTATAAGAGAGGTATAAGGAGGGTTGATCCTACGATCTTCGACCCGAAAGGAGAAGGTTTTTAAAACGCTTCGCGCTTACCCGCTCCTTCGCTTCTTTGTGCGTTTTCTAAAGAGCTACCGCGCACCTTTGACTATCGGTCCCAAAAATATTTTTCTTTTATATTTTTCTTTCATAAAAATCTAAAATAATCTTCTTATCCTCCTATTTGTTTAATTCTAATGTCGTCATACAACCGACGTGGTTGTTTCAAGTGTGTAGGTCCGTTTGGCAGTTTATTTTGTCGACAATGTACTTGTGGGCAATGTAGGAGAAATTATATGGATGAAGTTTGTTCTATATGTTGTGTTAAAGCTGGAAATTCATTCGTAAATGATCTAAATCCGAATTCTTTCAATGATTCTCCAAACTTTTTCAACTACCCTCCACAACCCCAGATGTATTCTTGTGAGTTATGTGGAAACGATGCTCATTATGGTTACGATTGTCCACCACAAGTCCGTTTGTCTATGAGTTGAAACCGTGTTACAATCAAAACTTTGACAATAATTTTCCACAAACTTCACCAAGTTTTTCACAATAATATCTTTGTTGTACTCGCTGTAGGGGTGCTCATGAGACTTTTCAATGTCAACAATTGATATTCTATGAGCCAAAAACTTGCTACAATCAAAACTTCGATGATACTGTTTCACAAAATTCACCAAGTTTTCCTCAACAATATCTTTGTTGTGAAAACTGTGGGGGTCCTCATGAAAGTTTTCAGTGTCAACCGATGAATCAAAACTACTTTGAGCCTAATCCTAGCTATTCCGGTTTTGACCAACCCTCACAGTATCCCATCGATCAATCACCTCCTCAAGAAATAAGTATCCAAGATATGGAGGATCTGAAGTAGCAGTATTTAGATGAAATGAAAAGTATGATTAATCAAATTCAGATCAAAAATTATCGTAATGAGAGAATAGACGTTCGTTATAGAAAGGAATATGAAATTAAGATTGACTAGCTTATGGAAAAATTCAATGGAATGAGTAATAAAATTAATAAAAAGAAAGAGTTTAGGCAACTAGAACAGGCAGCTAATGTTAGTACTCATACTCCCGAGCCTTCGCGACATTTCAATTCTATTTACTATGATGACGAGGAAAGTACTATTCCTTTGAATGAAATTATTTCTCAACTTCCTTAGTCTATTGCAATCACACCCGTCTTACCGACTATGGAGTTTGAGGACTCTCTCATAATGGAGGATGAGCATCTTCACACTATTCCTAAAAAGGAATCAGACGAATTCATAAAGTCTAGTGTTGAGGACCTTGTTCCAATCCCAAGTGAGTCTGAGGATTTATCCGATATTGAAAATGAGTGTGATATGCCCTTTTGTGACGATTTTACGACTTTTTCTAATCCTCTCTTTGATTTTAACGACGATTTTACCTCTAGTGATGACGAGTCACTTTCTGATGAGGACGTTCCAGAAGAAAATTTCAAAATTTATTCGAACCCTCTTTTTGATGAAGAAATCATTTCTACTAAGATAGATTCGCATCACTTTAATGCATAATCCGATCTTATATAATCTTTGCTTAATCGAGATACTTTGATAGTTTCTTCTCCTAAGTTTGATTCTCTTCTCGAGGAGTTCTCTGGTGAACTCGCTCATATCAATTTGATTTCTCCAGAAATTGATGAAGCCAACTTTGATCTAGAGGTAGAAATTCGTCTTGTCGAGAAATTATTGTATGATAATTCATCTCCTCGACCTCTGGAAGAACTTAATTCTGAAAATTCTGATGCTGTAATCGAATCTTTCTCTCCATCTCCTATCCCCGTTGAGGATAGTGACTCTCTTATGGAGGAGATTGATATTTTTCTTGCTCCGGATGACTCGATACCACCGAGTATTGAGAATGATGACTATGACTCGAAAGGGGACATTCTTTTTCTTGAAGAATTTCTTAGCAATGATTCCCTTTCCCTTCCTGAAAACGAGTCATTTCATTTTGATCGTTATTATGATCCATCATCTCCTCGTCCTCCTGCAAAACCACCAGATGATGATGGAATTCACTTTGATATTAAGCCCGATACGGGAACTTTAACTACTAAAGTGGTGGATGATATTTTTGAACATTAGGTTCTTATGCCTAGTATTTTACCCACCTATCCCACCCGTTGTCCAGTGATTGACACTTTGCTTCCATTTTCATCCGAAAATGAGAACAAAGTTTTCAATACTGGTATTCTTGCTTCAAAAGAGGAGAAATCTCCGCATCTCTTATCTCATCGGGGCTTTAAAGCTTTCCAGCTCATTTCTGATTTTTCTAAAAGACTGATGATGATTTATGGAGGGAACATTCCTATCTTGGATGTTCCGTTTCTCCATTTTTATCCTCCTTGACCAGCTCAAGTATGGGGGATCGAGTCAAGCTTAGTGACTCATTAATAAACAAGCGCTTATAATAATAGTAATGAATAAGTGTGACGTGAGGAGGTTCGCCTCTTCCTTTCTCGTGTTTCGTGTTTTGTGTTGTATGTCCAGGATTGCCCCGGATTATGAAGACTCTCGTGCTTGTGGTTTTGTCCTTCGTTCACTCGAGCTTCAATCCTTAGCATGATTAGGGGAATCCAATATCCTAAATCTTATCGACTAACATTTATCTTTGAGCATACTTAATAAACGGCTTTAGATTTACGTAGAGACCCTTCTTAAAGCATCAAGGACAATGTTTAGTTCTAGTATGGGGGGAATCTATCGATTTGATTGTGCCAGCAGTCGTTGTTTTCACGTAATCCTGTTTGTGACAATGTTTGACTTTCCTGCTGGGTAGAATAAGAATAAATTTTGACTCGGTCGAGCGTATTGAGCTCTTAGCTTTGTCCCTTAACCATTATAAACTTGACTAAGCTAGTTTATTTGACTAAGCATTCGCGGATCTTTTTATTAAAGATTTTAAATTTGCGAAGAACGAGAAATGATAGAGTTAATTATGAGTTAGATGCTAAACAATGATTAGTTGGAAATCTTAAGAGCTCATAAGTGTAATTTGTGGCTTTTCCTCCCCGAAGCTTCTAACCGGACTAATAATAAGTGCTATGTTCAAAAATTAAACTTAAATCAATGATTTTTTTTAATGTAGTCGATAACAATAATTTATTTAGTCTTAGTTCAAATTTATACTTAAATTTTCTAAAAAGAAATTTTCTCTATATCGTGGTAATATAAAGTGTAATAAAATGAAAAATGAGGTAATAATAATAATAATAAAAACTGATGGGCTGATAAAGTGTACGTGGCATCTTGCGCTCACAACCGATGTTGCAGTTTCATAAATAAGGCACATAGTAATTATCAAGACTGATAAAAGTTTGTTGCATCGTGACGGCTCACAAAACGATTTTGCAGCTTCAAAAAAGGTCGAGGGATTTCCTTGTTTAAAGAGGTATTAAGTGTTAAAATATGTGATTTTTTAATTATAGGGAAAATCTCTTTTTCTTAAATTTAAATATGCTTTTGAACTAAGACTATTCAGTTTTAAGTTGTGGTTTTTCTCAATAAATTGTTTATTTAAAGGAAGCCTAGAGTTTTTTGAAACCGAAGGTCCGTGACGTTCCAGATACATACTCTGTGGGGTGTCAAACGCCTGGTCACTAATCGGTCTCGGTGGGATGTGCCGAGAAGAAAGGTCGCTACAGGATGATCTGCCTTCAAAATCATAATTCTTGGGTAGAACGTGAAGCATAGAAATATTACAATTTTCTTAAAAAGGTTGATCCATGGTTGAAATTTGAAATAAGCACATTCACCTAAGATATAATAATTGTTGGGAGTGAAAAGTTTACAAGTTACAAGTATGAGTAGTGTTATCATCTTAACTTATATTTAACGGTGATTTTGTTTTTAAGCTTGGTTTGGGACAAGTGAAAAATTGGGGACGATGAATTTATCTTTTTGGGCATTTTAGGATTGAAGTGCTTCTTATTCTATGACCCTAAAGGTTATAAAAATAACGAAAGTCCAGACATTCTAGTTAGAGAAAGAAAAAGGAAAAATAAAAAAAAATATGTGTGATAATTAGTGTAGATTTATAAAAATGGTAAAAACGAGGCTTTACAAAGGTATTGAGTTCTTAATTCCTTAAGATGAACACTTAGCTACTTTTCAAGGTAATTAGTCGAGGGGGATTGAGACTCTTATTTTTCTAAAGTGTTTACTTATAGCATTGCGTGAGGACACGACAATAGTTTAGTATAGGGGATTTTGCTATGTGCTTAATTACACATGCCTTCTACCTATAAAAACGAGCCTAAATGACTAAAAACGGACATAAAATTGCCAAATATATGTTTGTTTTGCTTTGTGTACTGTGCAAGTAACATATATTCACTAAAGGACAAAAACAAAGCCAAACCAGACAAAACCGAGCACGGAATTGGAAGGAGCACGAAAAAACCGAAGCCGAAGACAAAAGCATCGTATTGGGCCAACCCGTACCCCACTTAATGGGCCGGATCAGCCCAATATGCTTATTTATAAACAAATAAAGCCCAAATCCTTTTTATTTAAAATCATAGCCCAAAAAATCATTTAAAATAAAATCTGGCCCAATACTAAGGCCCAAAACAGTTAACAACTGTTAGCCCACCGCCCATTTTAACCTTTTCACAGTTAGTCCTTAAGTCTAACACTGCTAGTCCCTATCTTTTACAACATTAGTCCCTATCATCCTTACACCCTAACACCTTTAGTCCTTTTTACCCTTAACCCTGTTAAAAATTAAACAACCATCACCCAAAACCCCTTTCTCGCCAAACCAAAAACACTATCCCCCCATCCTTGTCATGTACCCTACAAACCAACAAAACCCATTTGGCCTCTTCCCCACAACCCGGCAACCCAATTTAACATATTATCCCATGATAAAGATAAGCCATGATGGCAATCCCATGAGAGGCTATTGGTTGATTAGACATAGAGATTAATCAAGGGCTATGATTCAAAGCTTGGAAAGAAAGAAAGATTCAAAGGCCATGATGGAGGGTTCATTCCTCCTCACAAAAGAAACACAAGAAGCACACCCATGTGCAAGCTCTTCTATAAATAGTTTAGGATTTTCCTTTGTAGGAAGAGTAGTGTAGGAGTAGTGTAGGTTTATGCTTATTTTACTTTAAATTGTATTTTAATTTCAAGCTTTGTAACTTTTTAATATTAATGAAAATTTTAGTTTTAAGTAATTTTTTTTAATTTGTTATATCCTAATGCAGTTTAGCTTTAATCTGTTTTCAAGACATTTAAATACGTTTAATAAGCTTTTATATACATGTGTTTCTTAGATAAGCTTTCTCAAAAGCTTATCTAAGCTTTTCTGTTTCATCATCACTCTCAAATCACCACAGCTTATTGGATCAAAAGCCAGACCTGGAAGGGCTTTTAAGACAATACCAGCTTATCATAGATAAGCTAGAGCTTAGTAGATAAGCTCTCTAAGAGCAAACTCACCCTTGTTTTGTGCAAAGGGAATTGTAAGTTCAAAATCTCTTTTACAGCTTTATTTTCTGTCATTGCTTATTTCTGCTCATTAAACTGCTTAATCTTGCTTGTTACTGCTTTTATATGCTGCTTATTGCTTATTCATGTTTGCTAATGTTTAGAATTTAATTTTTTATGATTTTAATGAAAACTGCTTGTTTTATGTCTTAATCTGCTTAATTTAGTTGCTTATTGTTAAGTGCTTTTTGAAGGATGATACTTGCTTATTAAGTCACAATTTATTTAGTTTATAATATGTTTTCAAAATCCTAAGGTTAAATTTGTCTTAATCAAGCTTAAAATGCATTTTTAGATTTTAAAGGGGTGTTTGGCTTAGCAGTTTTAACCAAGGGTTAAAACTGCTCTTGCACTTTTTGTTTTAAAATCTATATTATATTGGCTTAAAATCAGAATTAGTGTTAGTTTTAAGGATGTTTGAATAAGTTTTGTTAAAGTTTTAAGGTTTAGTTAATGAAATTTTCATGTCTGCATGATTTATATTTCTTGAATCTGTTGGATTTTGATTTAAAATGAGATTTGTGTTTTTGATTGGTAAAATGATTTCATAAGTTTCATATTTGATTTGTTCTTGAGTCTTTAAAACTGTTCTATTGTTTTTACAAATGGAGTTCAAAACAGTCAAGTATGTCAGTTTCATTAGTTTAAAAGTCATTTTTAGCAAATTTAAGCTAGCTTTAGTTAGATTTAGGATCTGATTTTGCTTATATAAGCTCACTACGGTATAAGCTTAATCTGTTTTAGCTTATTTTTACATTTAGTAATCATTTAGTAGCTTAAAATTAGGTCTGCAGTAGCTAGTTTGTTCTTTAAAAACCAAAAAGCCAAAAAGATTTTAGCTTAACTGTAATTTTATTATGCCCTTCTTTTCTTGCTTATTTCTTTTTCTTGTTTGCTTAATTTTGGTTTTTAAATGTTCTTAAAGTCTAGGTGTTCAACTGTTTTCAGCTTGTAGTCTTTTGTTTTAGCTTATTGAGTCTTAAATTTAAGCTCAAAATCTGTCTTAATATCTAAAAAGCCAAAAGCATCAGTTAGTCTGTGCCATTTTCATTAGCCTTTTTCTAGCTTAATCTAGGTGTCAAAGTTGTTATTTCCAGCTTATTTGTGTTCACTTAGATAGGTTCTTAATCTGTTTTTGCCTTTTAGCTTCTATCAAGTGCTTATTTGTCCTTAAATATAAGCTTAAAGTTAGTTGTTTATCCTTCATGTCCTGTGTTTTGAGTTTATCTATCTTATAGCTTTTACTGCTTTTCAGCTACTTTTATTAGCTTATTTTTGGTCCTCAGTGCTTATTAGGGATTAGTCTAGGTCTGACTTTTGCTTATTTGCTTTCTTAGTTGCTATTTAGTCCTGAAAAGCCAAACAGTTTTAAGCTAAATGCCTATTAGTCAAATTAAGCAAAACTGTCAGCTTTTAGTTAGCTTTTTTCTGGCTTATTTTTAAGTTTGGTCTAAAAGTCCTTTTGTTAAACTTGCTTATTTTAACTTGTTCTTTAAGCTTTTTCAAAAAGAAAAAAAATGTTTTCATTAAAAAGGAAGTCACAGGTTTCGAACCTGTGACCTCCCCTTCACACTCCCAACATTTTAACACACCACACTCTAGCATCTGCGCCCTTGGGTCTTTTCTGTTAGACCCTTGGGCCACTTGGTATTTAAGGGTGTTTTCCATTTTAAGCTTTCAGACCTTTAGGGCTTATTTACAGCTTATTAAGATAAGTCGTGTGGCTTATTTTATTTTTCCTAGGATTAGAATTACCTTAAGTATTTTTAGTAAATTTTTTAGAATTTTCCAATTTAGTTTAATATTTTTAATAATATTTTTAGGTTAAATTAGTTTTTAATTCATAATAAATAAAATAAAAGTCAAAAATATATAATTCTTTTTCCTAAAATTATTTTTAATCATTTAAGACTGTTAAAAATTAAATTTGCATTTTTAGGGTTAAAAGTTTAGAATTTAGGTTTTTAATACTCGGGTTTAGGATCTCGTTATCGTTTTCGTGTTTTAACCTTAATTGTTTTTGTTTTTAGCCCGCCTTTACTTGTTTTTGCTTAGTATTAGTAGAAATAGGATCCAAAAACCAAATCTTGCTTTATTCAAAATCACGCGATCACAAACTTAATCCACGATTCTCAATTCACGCCTCGTCGGGATACGACTCAGGAAGGTTTTGGATTTTACTTTGGTTAAAAGTAATCTTCTTAAAAACCTTACGGAATACTTCTCTTATACTATAATATGGTATTTGGTATTTTAGTTATATATATATTATATATTATATATACTAAGGAACCAAACCACTTTACAACGTGTCATGTGATAACTTCCCAACCATTGTGTCTTTTCCTTCTTTCCCTCTAAATAGCAGCCTCCATCTTACTTTTCGCTTTACCCTTGCTATAGGAAAAAACACATATTGTTTTCGGAGCTATCATTTTTGCTTTCTGCCGCTGCTTACTTTGCTCCAGATTCTTCCCCTTCTTAGGTACCTTTTTCTTTCCTTCTCACTTTTTTAATTATGGCTAAAACAGATATGGATCTGTACCATTCCCAACTCACCTAGGGTGACCTAAATGATCTAATCATTAAATATAAGATACCACGTGACCTTCACCCTCGGCTACCCTCCGAAGAATTTGTGATGTCCGAGCTTTTGGACGATGCCATTGGTATTTATCATCGGATGTTTGATTTTTCTAGTGTTTGCATTCCTTTTTCTTCATTCCTTCTGGCCCTTATCAAACATTACATGGTCCATTTCTATTAGCTGGGTCCTCTGGGTCTTAATAAGGTGATTACTTTTGAAGTGCTTTGTCGGTCTTTGCAGATAGAACCGACAGTGACTTTGTTTAGGGTTTTCCAAATGTTATGCAAACAGGGTGATTGGTTTTCGTTTGCCAAGCGCCGTGCTCCTTCTCTAGTCTATATTGATAATAACCGCTCTTGCGTGAAGCACTGGAAGAGTAGGTTCTTTTTAATTGATCGGCGGGCTATTCCGGATTCTATGGTTTGGAGACATCCGAGTGCGGCTATTGATGATCCAAGGCTCGCTGCTGGTTCTTTCAGTATGGCTGATGTGCGCTGATTAAGCGCACATGTTATAAAGTTGAGGGATATTCCTGAGGGGGTGTTAGTTTTATCTAGGTTGAGTCATGTTTAGAAGAGCCGTGTCTGTGACTCGGTACTCTGGGGTGTCAATGGAAATGGTATGGGGGGCGGGTTTTGACCATGTTTTGTTGTATCTTTGTCTTTTGCTGCTTGCATTCATTGTTGTTTTCTTTTTTTGCAGTTATGGGCATTCATGATTTTCTCTGCCTTCCTGAGTGGACCGGTGCTGAGGTCCAGGAGGAGCCCCATCTTGATGTTAGGCCGACCCTCCAAAGGCTTCCCTTTTACTGTACTCCTCCTGCTGCGGTCGATGCTGTTATTCCGGATCCTACTCCGTAGGATCATGCCGTGGGTACCCCTAGTTCCAAGATTCTTGCCAAGGCTGAAGCTTCTCAGAAGCGAAAGGCCTCTACTTCTGGTGCCACTTCGAGACATGTTACTAAGTGCACTAGGTATGCCCTGGCTTAATCGTCCGGTAGTACTACTCGCCCTAGTTTGTTTCTGGATGACTCTAATGATGGAAGTGATATTGATGATGATGATGCCTGTGTTGAGATTCCGTTGGTTACCCCTATTCGTTCTGCTATTGTGATTCCTTCTTCAGGGAAATAGGGTGGGAGCTCTGCTGCTCCCACTGCTGAAGGTCCTGGTACCCGAGGTATGTGTTTTCAGTCTTTAACTTACGTTTGTTCTTGTCTTCTTTGTTTGTCTTAATGTGTTTCTCCTTTTGCAGATTCCCGGGGAAAGGGCATTATGGCCAATGATGTTGTTGCACCGTCTGTTAGTGTGAGCCGACCGAGACCATCCTTTGGACCTGCTCCTTTATTTAGGGATGTCTCCGGAGATGGCATTCATACGGATTTCTTCCCTTTTTCTGCCGGTCCTTATTATGCCACTTATCTAGAAGGTGGTGTTGATGGGAATTGCGAGTTTACTCGCGAGGAGTGGGATGCTCCGTACTGGCCTACTTTCGGGGTTCTGACTAAGGAAGTCTTTAAGGATCCCACTTTTTGCAAAACTGTGGTGGATCAATTCCCCACACCGGGAGAGATGGTCCGAGTTAAAAGTTTGTCTGATGATCAATTAACTACAAAGATGAGTGTGCTATATTGGATGATGATGTCGCATAGTGGTGAGCTTCTTGCTCGCTATCATGGGTTGAATTAGTCTCATCATGAGTATGTGTTATCAACGGACTCTAGGTTGAAGGGTTATGAGGAGAAGGTTGCTAGCTTGACTGGGTTAGAACTTCAAGTGTCTACCTTAAAGAAGCAGGTTTCTGAGCTTAATGACAAACATTCTTCCTCTGATGCTTATTTTGCAAAGTCCAAGGCTAAGAGAAAGGAGAGGAAGAAAAAGATCAAGTCTGGATAACTTGTATGCTAAGGTGGCTCGTCTTTCTGCTGACTTGAATCGGGCCACTATTTTGGAGGCTAAAAAGGATAAGGAGATCCTTCGTTTGAAGGCCACTCCTTCGGATTTTGCATCCTTCTTCCGAGGCCAATTCTATGGTTTGGTCCAGAAGTTTCTTGCTTCTGATAAGTTTAGCAGAGTTCAGGGTGAACTCCATTCTTTGGCTGCCAGTGCTGGTTTTGAACGCGGGTTGAGTATGCATCGGACTAAGGATGAGTTTTTTGCCGTGTTGAAGAAGATGGCTCATTTTGTGCCTGGTGCACAGGGTAGGCTTGATGAAGCGTCCCCCCTTGTTGCTAGAACAGATTATGCCTTTCTCAACAAGATTTTTGAGTTTGCCGCTTGTTGAGGTAAATTTATGTGGGCCACTTAGGCTTGGTAAAGGTGACCTCAGCGGTGATGAATATTAAGATTAGCTTGGTTCTTCCAGAGCTTAATCCTTCGTCTCCTAGCTAAAAATAAGAAAGAACACCGTTAGCTCGCCCTGGGGTGTAAATCCAGGACCAACTCCGGCGTAAGAGTACGTATGGTGGTATGAGATAAATGCGGAGAATATAAAGTATGGTCCAGAGTAGGTGTTGTGTTTCATCTTGGGGAAATGAGCTCTCCCTTTATACTATTTGGGATTCGCTACAAGACATATCCATTGGGCTCTCTCTTGGCACGATCTGTCAGCTACGTGTCATTCCAAGGACTGTGGTCCTTCACAAGGACTGTACCTTTTTCGGATTGTCCTTTAATACCGCTGCATTCGGACGGAGCTAATAACTTCGAACCTGATATGTCCTTTGACACACCAGCTTCTCTGGAGTTCTGGTGGTGACTCCGGACCTGACGTGTCCTTCGACAAGTCAGCTTCTCTGGAGTATTTATTTAGTTTTGGCCCGTGCTAGTTTGGCAGGAGTATCTAAGCTATATTTCTTCTTCGGATGTTTTGGGGGAGACTATACCTCATCATGCCCCCTAGTCTAGTACTAATGTCATTAAGGCTTTCGTGCTAGACTCATTAAATTGTAATCAAGAACTTAGAAACCTCTTTTTTACTGTTTTTGAATGCGTGGCTCATCCAGCTTCACTTGATAAGAGCTGACGTGTCATCATCATGGCGATCCTTTTCCTGAGTTATTTGCTAGGGTTGCGTCATGCTTACATGGTGACGGTTGATTTTCCCGGAGCCACTATAAATAGCCTTCCTTTATTTTCACATTTTTACATTTTTATTTTTTTACCCGCACCGTTGCATTTCTTCCTCTTCGCTTCAAGGTCTCGTTGCTTGCCGCTGCATCCCCTTTTGAAAGTAGGTTTCTCTCTCCTCTTTTTTCTATTTTCCCGCCATGTCAGAAAATGATATGAAAAACCGTATATGTACCCTTTCTAAGAATGA
Source organism: Tanacetum coccineum (assembly GCA_026074375.1). Lineage (NCBI taxonomy): Eukaryota > Viridiplantae > Streptophyta > Magnoliopsida > Asterales > Asteraceae > Tanacetum > Tanacetum coccineum. The sequence goes on along the minus strand of BQNB010014029.1, from coordinate 25,871 downwards.
TCTAAAAGATTTGGTAAGACTTATCGTATACCCCTAGATCTTCATCCTCGTTTGCATGACCCTGGGTTTATCATGGATCATCTTCCTGGTGATGCTATAGGCATTTACTCCGAGTTTCTCTGGTTTTCCGGCATTCGTATCCCTTTTTCGACGTTCCTTTTATCCGTGCTTAAGTATTTCAAGGTACATATTTCACAACTAGTCCCTCTAGGTTTGGATAAGGTGGTGTCGTTTGAGGTTGTGTGTCGCGACCTAAATATTGTTACCATATTTACTTTGTTTCGTGTGTTCCAATGTCTTTGCAAACAAAGGGATTGGTTTTCTTTTTCCAAACATCGCAATACGAAGGATGTTTGTATGGATGATGGCCCTTCGAGCCCGAAGAAGTGGAAGAACAAGTTTTTCTTGATAGATCGTAGAGCCATTCCAGACTACCTAACATGGAGACATTCTTGTTCATGTGTTTCAGATGATCTTCCTACTAATGGCTACGATCGAAATGATGTGGAGCGGTTATGTGCTCGTTTAATTTATCTTCGTGAGATGAGGGAGGATGTGCTTGTTCATTCTGGGTTAAGTTCTGTGTGGTTTAATAATGAATGTGATCTGGTTTTTTGATGGATTGATGACAATGCTGGTAGGCTGGGAGGTTATAATTTCTATTCCTTATTTATTGTTCCTTTTGCTATGTGCTGACCAATGTTTTGCCTTTTATGAAAAGATGAGCATCTATGATTTTATGACTCTTTCTTCTTGGGGTGACGCTAAGGTTGCTGAAGAACTCCATCATCTCTCTTTGCCGCTGCTAGAGCGTGTTCCGTCGCACACTACTGCACCGGCAGCGGAGGGTGCTATGATTCCGTTGCCTACTCTAGATGAGATTATTGCTTCTCTGCCAGACCCACGCCTTGCTAAGAAGTCAAAGGGTCCTTCTCAGGCTAGGGTTTGTTTAGCTTCGGATACTACACCTGAACCTAGCCGGCCATCAAAAAGAGGAAGTTGAAGAAAGGAGCTTCGGAAGCTGGTTCTAGTGCTTCGGAGCTGGGTCAGGCCGAAGGTATAAATGAAGCTGACTTAACCGATTTATGTGCTAAAATTGAGAATAGCTTAGAGAGGGATGAAGGTACTTCTACGGGGGCTGCTTCAGCTCCTACGCCGCGTCTTGGTAAGAGATTGGGTGCTCCTCCTTCTATGGCTGTTGTTAGTGCTTCTGGACCATCCCATGTTGGGACTTCGGTCCATGCTTCTACTTATGGGCATAGTTTTTCTCTTGGAGGTATGATGTGATTTCTTTTTCTTTTGTTTCTCTCATGTTTTGTATTTTGTGTTTTTGGTTGAGTTAGTTGCTTGTGGACTTTTAGGTGCTGCTGTTAGTGGCCAGGCTGGGAAGTCTAGGGTTGAGGTTGTGCGACGTCAGATGGATTCGTTAGATTCCTTGGCTCGTAGTGCTCTTGCTCGTGATGTGGAGTATGATCCAATTTTGAAGGATGATTTTGGCACCGCTACCCACGGTAAAGAGATTTATTTGACCTTGTTTTCTCTTGCTCTTGGTCCCTATCAGATGTCTTATCTATATGAAGGTGCTTCTTCCCTCATATGCTAGAGAGGAGTGGAATGTTTCTCATGCACCAGAGGATAATATCTTGTTTCCTCTAGACCAGACCATTACCCCCGCCGAACTTAAGAGAACTGAGTCTTTGCTTTAGTTGGATTTATTGAATCATTTCAATGTTCTTAGTGCTCTGCTGGTTTCCCATGGTGAGAAGCTGAATTCTCGCTATACAGGTCTGGTTACAGCTAGGAATCATCTTCAGGAAAAGTTTGATCGAAAGGCTGGGTATGTTAAGGTTCTTCGTTCGGAAGTTACGACTTTGGATGGTAAACTTGAGAGAATGCAGAAGGATTGTGATGCTTTAGGTCAGGAGAACAAGGAATTACTTTCTCAAAAAGATGATGCTTCTGATAAGGTAAAGGAATTGCAGACTCAACTTACCGATGCTAGGGTTACCTCTAAGGTTTATCAGAGGAATTGTCTCAGACCGATGCTAAGTTATCTGACCAGACCCTTGTTGTGAGAGATTTATAGAATCAGCTTGCTTTGGAGAAGGCCAAATCTCAAGGATATAAGGATGTTGTTGATGGTTTAAGGGAGGAGGTTACCTGGTTTGTTGGTTCTGATGTAGAGAATCTTGTTCAGAAGTTGCTATCAAGTGATGAATTTCACGTTGCTCTTGTTCATGTCGCGTATCTCGGCATAAATTATGGTGTTGAAAGGGGATTACGCATGGGGCGTACCGATGCTGAGTTTGAAGTAGCTGTCCAGAAATTTTCTAACTTCCATATTGGTGCTAAGGCTGATTTCGACAAAGCTCTTGTTGGTTTTCCTACTACCCCTTTCCCCTCTCTTGGCAAAATTGTTGCGGCTGCCGGAGGTACTCTTTCTAAGGTAACTCAAGTCTTACCAGACAAGCATATTTGTTCGATCACCTCTGTGCCTGTTGATCCGCCCATTGCCAATGGAGATGCAAACCAAGTGCCTTTTGAGCATGCTTCTGATGACTCAACCACTAGTATTTAGCTTGACCTTTATGTTTGTTAGATTTAGCCAACTTTTTTGGATGTGTAATGTTATGAACAATTGGCGATGGTTTTGTTATTATCGTCCTTTTTAATGGTGCTTTGTTTGCACCCCTTCGGGCCTTGTGGGTCGCCCGGGTTATGTTATCCTGTACCTTTATCATTTCTCTTTGTGGTGTTGTATCTAGCTTATTCATTTGTCTCATTTTTTTACATAGTATACTTTTGTTTTCCCTTTGTATTTGTGATGCAGTCGTCGTAAGGGACTTCTACAAGAAGTTTTACAACTCCCTAGGCAGAGTACCAAACCGTTGTAGTAGTAGTATAGGCAAGACTCGGGGGTTGTCATCTCTCTAGAGGAATAGGTTAAGAAGGCTTAGATCACGGTCTATAACAGAATTCTAAGGGTTTTGAGAGAAGATTGTTTTTTGTATTTATGTTATAGAAAGCAGTAAAATCATAATTTTGAGAGGTTTTTGGGGTTTTGTTGTAGCTATTAAACTAAATAAAAGACTACACTAATTGTGATAACAATATAATAAAAGATTTATGTTCAATTAATCAAGTATTACTCCCTAGATTGCTTCTCATCAGTGTTGTTTGCTATATGTCACACATGTGATGAGCTATGTAATTTTTAATTTTTTCCTAAGTCATGAATAAATTACACGAACCCGCCGTCTATTTAATATTCCGTTAATGGCAATCGCAAGTATGGAATATGAAGATATTACAAGCCCCTAAGAGTATATAAATGCATATGAAATATATAAGAGTGGATCAACCATATAAGGGGCAGTAGTATGAATACTGTTACACCCGATGGTATCCTTTCTACACATCAATGTTTTCTTGAGACAAGAACAACAGCGATACATACAAAGGCTGGTTTCTAAGACCTAACATCACATCCATCAACAAGAAACAACACCCTAAGATCAACCTTCTAGTTATCATTCAATCATAAATGAACACAATAAAGGTTTAGCCAAGCATGTTAAAGGATAAAGCAAGAACAGATAAGAATCACACAACAAGACATATTAAATGATTAAGATAGTCTTACTTGATTAAAACATGAATTGAAGGAAGTACAATAGGGTTTTGAGGCCCTAAAATCATCCCTAACAGCTGCTAAACGAACTAGGGTTCGTCCCTTTCTTTTACTCTAAAGTTACACACTTAAAACCCTAAAAACGGATTTGTATATATAGATAAATCGCTGCGACGGCGTCGCGTTTTAATCGTGACGCCGTCATGAGTAGAATCTTCTAGATCTGCGTGCGAGTCGGTGCGTGCTGACGCCGTCATGAAATGTTGTGACGCCGTCACTAAGTGGGTTGTGACGGCGTCGTGTAGAGTTGGTGACGCCGTCTCCAGGCTCTGTGAGCACAAATCTTTAAGAGTCTTGGTGTTGGTCCGTAGTCTTGTCCGTTTCTTCTCCAAATGAGCCCAAGTCACGTGTATTTCTTCCAAATGCCTTCCAAATGCTAAATACCTTAAAAGGAACGATTAAGTACCTATTTTGGGCATAAATGCACGATTTAGGGGGTTAAACGACCCTGAAAAAGCGTATAAAATGCACCTCGTCAAATTACCCTACACTTGTGATTTGCTTGTCCTTAAGGAAATGGTCTTTTATACCTATACAATAACAATATGAGGGTCATTTAACCTACTCTTTAAAAGTATTTTACAACACAACCTTCTAGACCTCGTAATTAAAAGCACGGAAAGCATACACTAGCACCTCACATAAGTGTTTGGGAATCTCTCTTTCTCTCGGGTGTAAAATAAATTATAACATAAGGGGGAAACAGAAAATCAACACTCATTACCTGTCATAGCATATAAATTACCATAGGCTTGGAAAAGGATCAAACCTCCAACGCTGGGCGCAAGCATTATTCATTACTATCTAAAAGGTCTTTTCAAAGGGTTGTGGGGTGTAGGTGTAAGATAACATATAATGGAAACAGAAACGGATGGGATACAGTTGGGTGGCTTTGGGTGAATTTAGAGTGGAAATGTTAGCTAATTATTTACACGAATACACGCTGGTTTGGTTGCTAAGCCAAGACTCGAACGAAGATATACAAGCGGCTGACAGTGTATAGTCGGAGATCTTGAATAATTACAAGAAATGTTGCTAATTATTATACACAATACACGCTGGTTTGGTTGCTAAGCCAAGACTCGAACGAAGATATACAAACTCTACACAACTCTACATCAATCTCTTTTTTTTCTTTTCTTTCTCTCTCTCTCTCTCTTTATATATATATATATATATATATATATATTCGAATAACATAATATATATCTATATATATATATATATATATATATATATATATATTCGAAGAACATAATACATCATAACATGGGGTTTATAACACGTACCCCTACACTTGAGCTTTTACGTACTCGATATTTACAATCTAACTAATGACCCGATTTGAGGTGGATCAAAATAACATGGAGATCATCTAACAAACGTATGGGGGTATTGACTTAACTTTTCTTCCCCATTCTTCTGCGAAATAAATACTACTATGAATCTTAATTGTCCCAAAACAGCATTTACAAGAATAAGGACTTAGCAACCGTGTACTTAAATAATTAACTTGGGTTAAACACAATAATGCACTAAAGGCGAGTATATACAAGGTAGGCTAAGGCGATTTGGGTGTAACGATTGGTTTAAGGGTGACAATGTTCTTCATTAATAGTCCGGCTTAACCAGAAAATTACGAGAACCGTGAAAAAGGATTGGCTCGGAGGGTTATACTAGGGGTATCCTGCACTAAAAATGAGTGCATGGCAAGGGTGTGGGATAGTTACATGATCGGTCTAACCATCATAACAATTACAGGTTTAAAACATAGGTTAATCCTAATGCCTCTTATCAGGTAAATCCTAATACTCACTATGCGGTCTCGGGATGTATCACAATAACAAGTTCTAGAATTTAATATACTACCGGTACACTCTCATAATCCTAAATTAACCGATACCAATGTTCTAGAAAAGGTGACAAAACCACGCATACACATCCGTAATGACGGAATAGACACACATGATTGATCACTCCTTAACTCGAACAAGCTAAAGGTATAATATCTAAGGGCGAACCTCACATTTTGGGGGTGGAATTTGAGGGTTTTTGTGCTAGTAATATACATTCCTATCCATGAAACGCTAATAATACTCGGTTTTCATCGGTATGTGTCATAAAAAATTTTAAATTTTGGTCAAAATTACCTCTTATGCTATGTTTTGATATATTACCCATCATTTTAAGGACAAAGCAAATGGCAAATGAAAGAATAGTTTCTAAGGCTTATTTTCCCTCTACACTTAAGTTGAACATTGTCCCTAATGTTCTATAGAAGTACCCGTAAAAACAAATAAAGGGATAAGAAAATAAGGAAAAGAAACTAGTACTCCCTTGGTTTTCTTAATAATGGAGAAGAAACATGCAATAATTGGTTAAATCGTCCTCCAAGAATCGTCCACTGAAACTTCCTAAGAACTTCCAAGCTCTTCTCATCAAATATAACCTGTAATCAAAGACAAAGACAACTATACCAAGCATAAAATGTGCGATATACAAATATACAATGTGAAATTAGGACTGACTCTATAAAGCAGTATAGATAGGATGAGAGAATTGTTAAACTCAGGGTTTTGCAAGTTTATAACAGAAGAGTACATATTTTAAATGTTATGCAAGTTTTATTTTCAAAAATAATTAAAAACTCTAAGTTTTCTAGACCTGGGCGTTTGACACCGTCAGGGATATCCTGACGCCGTCACAGGTGTCGTGGTGATGGCGTCGCGTGTAAATCGTGATGCCGTCTCCACGTTCTGTGAAAACGAAAATTTTATTTTTGATGAAAAATTTCCTGCACTTGATTCCATAAGTTAATTCCTGTACAAATAGCTGCATAAAACCTAAGATTTGACAATTTACTCATATGACTCGAAACTAACGCGGATTAATCTAATCAATTTATTTTAAATGTTTGAATTTGGTTATAAAAACCGGATAATTCCCCTACACTTATTCTGTTGCAAATTACCTTTAATTGCAAATAAGACGAAGTTACAAACAAATAAACCATGATTACAAACTAATTCAAACATAATAAACAAATGATAAAGAATTAAAACACACAAGACACGCCTAATATGCGAGAAAAATAAATATTGGGTTGCCTCCCAAAAAGCGCTTGTTGGGAATAAATCTTCATAGGACTTAATACTGCCAACAGTACTAAAGGGGTTAGTACTGCCAGCACAAAGTTAGTACTGCCATTGAAACTTAAACTGTTAGTTGTGAAGAGTTATAACTGCTAAATATCAAAGCTGATATATGAAGATAAGAAGGTATGAGAGAGCATTCGGAGATATTTGATTTTATATTGTACTGTTACTAATAGATAGCAATATATGTGTAATGGGTTCCTGTATTCTATAAAAGAGATCCCTAGAGTAGTGACAGTTAGCACTTTAAATATACACTAATAATTTGTATTAGCTTCAAGTTGTGTAACCCCCATACTTAAGAGTACTCGTATTATTTATAAACATTGAAGCATGATTTTGGTATTTATTGTTTGAGAGGGATTGTTACTGATTCATACTTTTTCTAGAGTATCAAAGTGTAGTTTCCGCATACACTTTGGTATATTCACAAAGTCTCAATAGTTGTTATTTTGGACTCTTCCAAGGTAACAAACTCTTTACATACTAAAGAACCGATCAAGGCGTGGGATCAACAAGTGGTATCAGAGCCTGTGCTTTGAGATACTTTGATCTAGGGAATATGGAGTTAGAAAATTCTCAAAATAATTCGTTGGCAAAGCTTCCCATACTCAAACTAGGAGAGTATGAGATGTGGGAAATAAGGATTAAGCAGTATTTTCAGATTCAAGACTATGCTTTATGGGAGGTGATAGAATATGGGAATTCATGGGTACCTATTCCTATTACAACACCAGAATCAGTCCATCAACTATTAAAGATGACAGTGCCTTCAACTATAAAAAAAAAAAGAAAAAAGATCTGTAAGAAAAATGATGTCAAAGCAAGAAGTCTTCTTCTCATGGCTCTTCCAAATGAACATCAGCTTACCTTTAACCAGTATGCTGATGCTCAATCTATGTTTATTGCTATTAAAGCTCGCTTTGGAGGAAATGATGCTACAAAGAAGACACAAAAGGCATTATTGAAGCAGCAGTACGAAAACTTCAATGCTACAAGCTCAGAATCTTTGGATTCTATCTTTAACAGGCTTCAAAAGCTTGTTAGTAGATTGGCAATTCTTGTGTAGATACTCTCCAAGGATTTAAATTGAATTTTTTGAGAAGTTTACCTCAGAATGGGATACCAAGTTGTGGTTTGGATGAACAAACACACCCCCCCCCGATTTTGAAACTAATGGTTTGGATGATTTGTACAACAATTTAAAATTGTTTAACAAAAGGGATAAGAGAACTGTTTCACTGTTAATAATGATGACAAAAACTGGCATTCCTTAACCACAACCATCCCTAGCAGTACCAACTCTATTAATACTGCTAACACTGGAGTTAGTACTGGCAACTCCAAAGTTAATACTGCTAGTGCTGAAACTAGTACTGCTAGTTTTAGTGATGCCACAGCTTATGCCTTTTTGTCTTCTCAACCACAAGGATCTCAACTTGTTCATGAAGATCTCGAGCAAATTCATGATGATGATTTAGAAGAGATGGATCTAAAGTGGAATATGGCATGTTGAGTAGAGGGCAAGGAGTTCTTCAAAACTGAAGGAAGATTGTTATTGATGGAAGTAGTACTGCTGGTATGACAAAATATCAAAGTAGAATGTTTCAACTGTCACAAAATGGGACATTTGCTAGAAATGTAGTAGTTACAAGAAGACAAAGACAACAGAAATTGGAACAAGGAACTCAATCAAAAAGCAGTAAGGATTGAAGATGCCTCTAAAAGGCAATGTGTCGATTGATGTGGTGGGTTTGATTGGAGTGAATGGCGAGGATGAAGTTCAAGCAAATATGGCTCTCATGGCATTCACTGACTCTGAGGTATCAACTGATAAAACTTGTTCTAAAACTTGTTTGCACAATTATGAAACACTTAAAAAACAGTATGATGATTTACGAGTTAAATTAGATGATACTGCTTTTAAAGCTGCTACCTATAAAAGAGGTTACGTCAATTTTATAAGCACACTTTGTTTAAATTAGAGAATCTGAAGTTTTGTTTCTAAGAGAGTGCGTTGTTTAAAAGAAAAAAGGGTTTTGTTAGTCATAAGGATTATCTATGGGATTAGTTAAGACTTACTTGAAAAGTTAAGGAAAAAAAAAGGTGTTGATAATTTTAACTATCAAAGTTTGAAAAATCATCTAAAGACTTAGATGATTTGTTAGCAAGTCAGGTTACTGACAAAAACAAAAGGGGCTTTGGTTACAATGCTGTCCCTTCACCTCATCCCTTAATTCTCAACAGACCAACACCTTAATTTGTCTATCAGGTCTAGATGAATTCCCCAACAACCTGAGATAAATTGTATGGACCCCTAGGATTTCTATTTCAAAGCAACACTTTTGTGATAGAGAGTCAAATAATTCTAAGGAGAATACTGATGACCTTCTAACACAAAAATCCAAGTCTGTCACTGAAACTAGTTCAGTTGTGCCTACACTTAAGGTAGACAAAAAATGGAAAGAAAAGTTGTTCAATCAGGCAATTATGATAGGATATAAGAAACCTAAAAAACTAGAGAGATATGATGCCCCACTTAATTGAAGATTGGGTGTCAGACGGATGAGGAAAAGTTAAGTCAATTCCAAAGGAAAGAAAAGAAAGCTATGTACCTTTTTGCACTGAGAAAAGTCATTAAAACCTTTAATTCCAAGTAGAAAGTCAATTAGTATGCTGAGATGTATAGTCAATGAGACCTAGAGGAATCAAAAAGTTGAATGGTCAGAAAATCTCATCAATTAGGAGTTAACTTTGTTTTAATAACAAGCCAGCTTTATTTGTGGTAATATGTTTGAACACTTTCAGTATGATTTCCCTAATGCTTATAAACATATGGTTCCAAGAGCAGTCTTAATGAGGACTGGCCTTAAAACTGTCAAAAATGCAAAGCCTCTTAGTACTGATAGGTCTATTAACACTGTCAGACCTGTTACACAGCTAGTTTGTTAATACTGTTTAGGCACCTTAAATAACTGCTCACACCAAGAACCTACAGTTTCTGGTGCTAGGCCAAAGACTAATTTTTCAAAATCAAGCAACAAAGGCCTTTACAAGAATACAGCATTAACAAACAGGTCTAAGATTCAAAATGATTAATATCTAAACAAGTTTTTTTTAATACTGTTAGGCCAATGTTTAATACTGTTAGGGCAAGGGTTTTTAATGACTTTAAGCCCTCAGCAGTGTTGGGTGTGGAGACTAATCAAACCCATGGTGCATCATTAACCTTTAACAAATATAATTATTTTGATGCACAGCAGAATCCAAGTCAGTAATGGCTTGGGTCCCCAAAAGTAAATAACTCATAAGTTTTCTGTGTGCAGAGCACTACCAGTGAATGAAAAAGTTTGTGGATATTGGATGCTCAAGGCACATGTCTGAAACATTGCTCACCTCTCAATTCAAAGAATTTGATGGAGGAATTGATACTTTTGGTGAGGAGCAAATGGAGGAAGATATCAATGGTAAAGGTACTAATCAAAACAGATATACTGATTGTGAAGACGTTATACTTTGTCAAAGAGTTTGAAGTTTAACCTTTTTTTTTTTTTTTTTTTTTATTTTTTATTTTTTATTTTTAGTGTCTCACAAATGTGTGACAGCAAGTACTATGTTACTTTTACTGATTCTGAATGTCTTGTTTGTCCTCCCAATTTTTAAGTTGCCTGATAAAGTCAAGTACTAACTTAAAATTCCTAGACAAAACACTAAGTACATTTTGATATGAAAAACATAGTTCCCAAGATGGTTTAACTTGTCTAGTTTTGCAAAAGGCTACATCTGAGGAATCAATGTTATGGCTAGGAGCTTGTCAAGTCAATTTCAAAATATCAATAAAGCTTGTCCAAAGGGATAATCTTGTAAGAGATCTGCCTTTAAAACAGTTTAAGAATGACCAAACTTGTGTTGCCTGTCTAAAAGGCAAGCAACATAGAGCCTCTTGTAAGACCAAAGCTTTTAGTCCCTCTACTAAGCCATTATTTATGCTACATATGGATCTATTTGGTCCAACTTTTGTGAGTAGTTTAATGCATAAAAAATACTGCTTGGTAGTTACTGATGATTTTGAAGGGTCCATGGTTTTCTTTTTAAGATCTAAGGATGAAGCCGTATGAGAACCTTAAAAACTTATCAGGAAATAAAAAATTCTAGTGGATATGAAGTTAAATTATCAGAAGTGACAATGGACTGAATTTAAAAACCAATGATGATTGAGTTCTGTAGAGAAAAAGGTATAAAGAGAGAATACAGTGTAGCAAGGACACCTCAACAAAATGGTGTAGCTGAGAGAAAGAATAGGACCCTTATTGAGGCTGCTAGAACTATGTTAGCAGATTCTAAGTTACCTACAACATTTTGGGCAGAAGCAGTTTCTACTGCTTGCTATGTACAAAATAGGGTCTTAGTTGTCAAGCCTCATAATAAGACTCCTTATGAACTCTTTAGGGGTATTAAACCAGCTATAGGATTTATGAAGCCATTTGGATGTCATGTTACAATTCTTAATACCTTAGATAAGTTGGGCAAGTTTGATGGCAAAAGTGATGAAGGTTTCTTTGTTTGGTATTCTTAAGTAGCAAAGCCTTTTAGTATACAACATTAGAACTAGGAAAGTACAGAAAACTTGCATGTTGGGTTTCTAGAGAATAAACCTATGATGGAGGGAAATGGTCCCAAGTGGCTGTTTGATCTTGATTCTCTAACCCAAACTATGAATTATGTGCCAGTAGTTGCAGGGACTTTTTCTAATGTTTCTGCAGGTATGCAAGAAGGTTCTGAGTCTAACATATCTTCTCAAAAAGATCAAGATTGTATTTTCATGCCAATCTGGAAGGATGCTTCATACTTTGAAGATATTACACCCCACTCTGTGGATGATGTACAATTACAAGGTCAAGATGGGAATCATGATGATAGCAGCTTTCAGGATGATGGCATTCCAGTTAGTACTGCTGATGTACACATTAGTACTGCTGGAGGAACTGCTACTTACTCAAGAAGAAGTACAGAGAAAAGAAAAGATAAGGGTAAAGGTATAATGACAGATGAAGAGCCCAAGAAGAAATCCAAGAAGGAGCTTGAGCAAGAAAGATTAAGTTTTGCTGAAGCAATTAGGCTTGAAGAACAGATGCATGAGGAACAAAGGGCTCAAATTGCTAGAGATGCAGAGATTGCTAGACAGTGGGATGAAGAAGAAAGGAAAAGAGCTATGGATGAAGCTGAGGCTACAAAGAAGATTGACTGGAATGATCCTTCAGTCCTTAGATATCATTCTCTCAAAATGAAGCCTAAGTCAATTGCCCAAGCAAGAAGGAACATGATCAAGTATTTGAAGAACCAAGGAAATTTTAAGATGACTGACTTCAAGGGGATGTCTTACAATGAAGTAAGGCCTATTTTTGAAAAGCTTTGGGACTTTAATCAAAAGTTTGTGCCTATGGATGCAGAGAAAGCAAGTAAGAAGCAAAAGTCTCCTGAAAAAGAAAGCTCTCTTGAAAAGATTGTGGAAGAAAAAGTTGTTACACAAGAGGAAAAGGAAGAACCTGTTAAAGAACCTGGAACTAAGAGAAAAAAGTCAATTCCTAGGAAGAGCACAAGGAAAAGACAAAAGATAGAGGAAGATTCAGAAAAAGAAGAACTCAAAGAACTTTTAGACATCATTCCAAGAGAAGAGGTTCCTATAGAAGTTGAATCCATTTCTACAAAGTTCCCAATTGTAGATTGGAAGTCTTATGTTTTGACTGAGACTTTCATGTACTATCAAATATTCAGGGGAGATGGAAGTTCAAAGAGTTATAAGATCTTTACTGAGATGCTAAGAGATTTTGATAGACATGATGTGGAGGAATTGTACAGACTTGTTAAGGAAAGGTATAAGGCTTCAAGACCAGAAGGGTATGATCTCATGCTTTGGGGAGATTTACACACTATATTTGAGCCAAATGCAGATGATGAGTTATGGAAGAATCTGCATCAATACAATCTGATAAGCTGGAGTTTGTATGATTTCTGTGGCATTCACATGTTATTGATGGACAATGGATTGGCAATCCATATGTTGACAGAAAAGAAGTATCCCTTGAGCCAAGAGATGTTGTCAAAGATGTTAAGTAGAAGATTGGAGGTAGATCATGAAAGTTCCCAAGCTTTTGAACTCCTTAGATTCATAAGAGCTCAAGTGCAGAAATGACAAAAGTGTTTGAAAGAATCATCAGCAGTAGAAGAAGAATAGAAGATTTTATTCAGAAGAAACTTGTTGATTAGAAGGACAATCACAAGTTTAGGGGAGGATTGTTGGGAATAAATCTTCATATGACTTAATACTGCCAACAGTACTAAAGGAGTTAGTACTGCCAGCACAAAGTTAGTACTGCCAAGGAAACTTAATACTGCTAGTTGAAGAAGTTTGTACTGCTAAATGGTCAAAGCTGATGAACTAAAGATAAGAATGGATGGAGAGCATTTCGGGATATTTAGTTTTTGAATTTAACTGTTCTAATAGATAGAGCAAAAAAACAAAAAGATATATGTGTAAAGGGTTTCCTTGTTCTTACTATAAAGGAATCCCTAAGTATTGATATTAGAACTTTAAGTATACACTTAGAGAGAATTTGTATTTGCTTCAAGGTTGTGTAACCCCAGTACTTAGAGAGTACTCGTATTATTTATAATATTGAAGCAGTGATTTTGGTATTTATTGTTTGTGAGTGATTGTTACTGTTTCATACATTTCTCTAGAGTATCAAAGTGTAGTTTCCGCATACACTTTGGTATATTCACAAAGTCTCAATCTTTGTTATTTTGGAATCTTCCAAGGTAACAAACTCTTTACATACTAAAGAATCGATCAAGGCGTGGGATCAACAGCGCTTTTCTTTATTTACGAGTCTTGTAGCTAGACTTGAAGTCACACGTCCTTACGTGACTTCATGAATGCTCACGTATCCCCGAATGAGCTATTCCTTCATACATTCATCCACTTGGTATTCGGGACCTAGGTTTAAGCAATTTTTGTACATAAATTTATTCTTTTCATAAGCATTCTTAAACCCGTTAGTTCGATCTCTTTGATTTAGCACAAGGATGGGTGTGATCTTACTCCATGATACGTTCCCCCAATTCTTAAAGCTAGGTATGGTGCATGGCATTTGGAATGTGTAACTATCAAAGACCCTATTGAAAGACATTAATCCCTTAGCGCAATCATATTCGAGTTTGGTGATTTTCCTAAAGGGTTTACCCATTACAACTTCAGCCTTATTTATCTGAATAAATTCTCCTATGTCTTTCAATACCACAAAGTCCGTGATGTAGGTAAAGCTGCCTATAAATACGTAGACATCCCTAACAACAACAACTAAGTTTTTTCTGTACTTTCTAATCCTTCTACCATTATAGTGTTGTAGGCTTTACGCGTAATAATGTTCATTGGTAAGAAGGGGTCAAAGTAAGCGACAGACTTCCTAAATCCAATCATACATTGGAATGCCAAGTCATCCTCATCGAAACTATTAATTACTTTTTCTCGGCGTAGCATTCTAACATTTTCGTACTCAATCAATTCATTAAGCACTTCAGTGTCATCCGAATCATTGTCTGAATAAGGAAAAGGAGAAACAAGGGGTGTGTCAATCGATTCATCATCAGACTCAAGGTCATTCATATTAGTCTCATTAGGTTGGTTGGCGTAGTTATTAAGGAATCGTTTAATACTCTCTAAGCGAGAGTCAACAAAGGCCGAAATTCTTTATAGCTCGTAGAGCTCTTGGATGGCTTGTGCCCACAGCGCAGTTGGTAAGACAGGGCGGTTACTGGTTGATGGTGGATTCGCGTTCTTCATAGTGAAGAGCGGAATAGTCAATGGAAATTACGAACAAACACACAAGGAAAAGATAGACTATAAAAAAGCTAATACACAGAAATTAAAGTCTTACTTGAAAGGATTCAAGCAAGTAGAACTAAGCTAAACTATGATCAAAACCTAACTATTCCCCACGCAGCGATGCCAAAAACTTGTTGCGGTCGTCATAAGGGACTTCTACAAGAAGTTTTACAACTCCCTAGGCAGAGTACCTAACCGTTTATAGTAGTAGTATAGGCAAGACTCGGGGGTTGTTATTGTTCTCTAGGGGAATAGGTTGGGAAGGCTTGATCACGGTCTAACAGAATTTTACCTTCTAAAAGGTCCAATGATATCGACTAGTAAAAGGATGAATAAAAATAATTAAGTATAATAATGTGTGATTTAATAATATTGGGTAAAATCTCTTTTCTTAAATTTAAATATGCCATTTTTGAACTAAGACTATTCGTTTAAGTTGTGATTTTATGTATATACGGGAAACAAATATTTTTGAAAATCGAAGGAGTCCTGAGTCTCGATACCTAAGTCTCTGTGGGGATGACAAAAAGGCCTGGTTTACTTAAGCCGCAAGGTTGGATGTTGCCGAGACAAAGTCGTTACAATAGGATGATTCCCGCTTTAAACCATTAACTTTTTGGGTGGAACGTGACGCATAGAAATTTTGCAAAACGTTTGATCTATGGTTGAAATTCGAAATAAGCACATTCACCTAAGATATAATAATTTCCGGGAGTGAAAAGTTTCACAAGGTGCAAATATGAGTAGTGTTAGCATCTTAACTTATATTTAATGGTGATTTCGTTTTTGAGCTTGGTTTGGGACAAGTGAAAAGTCGAGGACGATGAATTTATCCTTTTTGGGCATTTTAGGATGAAAATGATTCTTGTACTAATGATCTCTAAAAGTTATAAAAAAACGAAAGTCCAACATGTTAGTTATTTGCTTAAAAAAGAAAAAGAACAAAAACATGAGAAAATTGAAAAGTACAAAATTATGTGTGTGAATAAGTGTAGAGATAATTTAAAAATGGTAGAAAACGGGCTTTTTCTAAACTACTGATTCTTTAATTTCCCCTCGATGACACTTAAGCTACTTTTTTTTAGGAAAATAGTCAAGGGGGAATTGAGATTCTTGTTTTCTAAGTGTTTACAATAGCTTACGTGAGGACACGACAATAGATTAGTATGAGGGATTTTGTATGTGATTAATATACACATACCCCTTTGCCTATATAAACGAACTTTAAAAAGCCCAAAAACATACCAAAAACACATTGTATCTGTGTTCTCGCATTGATATTGTGTAGATAGACGGATATCAACAAAAAGGACAAAAACAAAGCCAAAACGACAAAACCGAGCACGGGAATAGAAAGAGCGTGAAAAGTCAAAGTCAACCAAAAAGTCAACCAAGTCAAAGTCAAAAGTCAAAGACAAGCCAATACCGAAGAGATCCTTATGTCCACCCGCAACCCCAATTAATGGCAGGGTCCATCCATTAAGCATTTATGTACGAAGACTTATAAGACTTAAGTCGTATAAAACCCCAATACCCTTTTAAACTATACCGGACCCAACATTTAAGCCCATAACACCCGCTAACTATCATTAACCCAACACCCCCTTAACCTTCACATCGTTAGTCCTCAAGGACTAGCATTGTTAGTCCAAAAGAACTAACGATGCATTCATAGGACAAAAACAGGGGATTAACCCCGTTATCTCCAAAACAAACACACCCATTTTTCACGCCATACTTCATAAAACAACAATATCACCTTGGCAATCCTAAACAACCCCATTCGTCAAGGAATGAAGAAAAAGATTCAATGGCTTTGATCATACGACTTGGAGAACACTCAAAATGTAAGGCTAGGATCGATTTTGGACTTCCCTCACACAAGAGACACACCCTTTGTCTCTCTCACAAAAGAAACACGCCTCAAAGGGACCCAAGACTTGAATAGTTGAGGTGTGTTTATTTTGTGTCCCTCTCACACAAGATTTTGGACTTCCCTCACACAAGACTTGAATAATTCTATATAAATACACCCTTTTGTAAGCTTAGGAGGCATGTAGTTTTTAATCGAGTTTTTAATTTTTCAGTTTATATTAAGTTTTTAAGTTTATTGTAATTTACTTTTAAAAGTCTTGTACTCTTGTTTTTAAGTTAATGAAATTTAAGTTTTTTTATGTTAAATCCTGTTTTTAAGTTAATGTCATTTATGTTTTAAAAATGTTTATAAGCTCACAAAAGCTCTTTTTAACTCATACTTAAGCTGTTAACTTAAACAATATGAGTTTTTCCATAACTTATATTGTTTAAGCCACTTTTACCAAAAATCGCTCAAAAAGCTCATTTAGAAAATAAGCCAAAAAAAGAAGGGCTTATAGGGGTTTTACTAGCTTGTTTTACATAAGCTAGAGCTTGTAGATAAGCTTTCTAAGAGCCCTTTTATACCTATTTTGAGCAAGGGATTTGTAAATCCTCATTTTCCATTTTTAGCATTTAATGTTCATTTGCTTATTCTTGCTTATTATCTGCTTATAATTGCTTATTTATGCTTGTTATTGTCTTTAGTTAATAGTTAGTGCTTACTTGTTGCTTATATCTCATTTGTTTAAGTTTTTCATTAAAACTACTTAATTTAGTTTTAAAACTGCTTATCTTTGTTTGCTTATTTTAAGTGCTTATTTGTGATTGGAATGTGCTTATTGTTAGATAATATTGCCTTGTTGTTATTTGTTTTCAAAACTCATTGCTTAAATCTTTAAAATTCAGCTTTAAAATGGATTATGAAAATTTAAAGGGGTGTTTAGCTTAAGGGCTAAAATGGGTCAAATTGTGTTTAAAAACTATTTGGGTCACTAAGCTAACTTATGCAAGCTTCTTTTATGTCTTTCTAACATGTTTTAAAAAAATTTAAAGTCTTTAAGTGAGTTTTAAGGTATCATCTATAAGTTGTAAGAATCTGTGGTGACAAAACAGATTTTAAGAGCTTATTTGATAAGGCTTTTAAAAACAACTTTTAAGCATTGGTTTTGTGTTGTTTTAGTTGTCAAAATTTAGTAGTAACAAGATAGGTCAAGTGCATTTACAATTGTTGTTTTAGTCAAAATCTGTCAAGTCTAGTTTTAAGCTTCAAAATGCCAATTTTCATTCTTAAAATTTGATAAGCTTAAGTAGGTGTTAGCCTTTGAAAATTCTTACATAAGTAGTTTGTAGTTCTAAGTTAATCTGGTTTAGCTTATTTTAGTTTTTAAAACTCTTTTTCTAGCTTAAATTTAGGCCTGCAATAAGCCATTTTGTCTTTTCAAAAGTTTGAAAAACTCAGTACATACTGAGAGTAACAACCATTTTAATTCAGCCTTTTCACATCTCATTTGATTTTCAAAATGCTTTTTAATTGCTGATTCAGATAGCTTATTGTATAAGCTTTAAAGTTTGATAAGTCCCTAAGCCATAAGGATCCATTTTCTAGCTTAAAAATAAGCTAGAAAGTACCCTCCTTAGGCTGTTTGTTAACAATTTTTAGCAAAAAGCTTAATTGCTTATTTGATGATTTTAGCTGTTAGGATTGCTTAAAATTTTGCTTAGATATGCTTATTCGGTTATTTTTAGACTGATTTTAGCTTATTTAGCTCAGGATAGAGCTTATTTGAGCTTTTAGCTTTTTCAGTTTAGCGTCTTAAGTTTAAAAGCCTTTTAGGTAATTCTATCCTTTGAGCTAGTTTTAGCTTATTTTAGTTCCTAGGTGCTTATTAGGGTTAGGGTATAATTTAGTTTTAGCTTATTGGTTGTTATGAGTGCTTATTTAGTCTAAAAAATGCCAACAATTTAGCTTTTGTAGACTTAGTGTAAAAAGCCTATTCTGTCACTCTTTTTAGCTTATTTCTGGCTTATTTGAGCTTTTAATAAAAAGTGTTTTTACAAAAAGTTACTGTTTTGAGCTTTTAAACAAGTTTGTAAAAAAAATTTAGCAAATAAAAAACATTGGGAAATTGGGAAGTCTAGGGTGAGCAAGGCTCGAACCCTGGACCTCACCAACCTCAACCAACGTTTTAACACACACCACACACAACGACTAGCGCCCTTGGGTCTTTTCCGTTTTACTTTGCACACATTAATCTTTTATACACTTTTTAGCCTATTTTAGTTATAAGCCATTTTCTGCTTATTTCGTAGCTTATTTAATAAGCTGTGTTCACCCTTTTATTTTTCTTAGGATTATCTTAGTTCAAGCTACTTTTTGTAAATTTTTCAGATTTTTTATAAATAGTTTAGTATTTTTAATATTTAATTTAGATTAAAACTGTTTTTAATTCATAAAAAATTATTAAAAAGTCAAAAATATATCTTTTTTAGAAAATTTTCTTTTATCATTTAGGTTTGTTAAAAATTAATTTTGCATTCGTAGGGTTAAAATTTTAGATTTTAGGTTTTTAAAGAACGGGATTAGGATCCCGTTATCGTTTTTAGGTTTTAAACTTTAATTGCTTTCGTTTATAGGTTTTATTTACTTGTCTTTGCTTATTATTAGTAGAGTTAGAAATATAAACCTAAAAACTTTTAAATAATTCAAAAACTGGATCACGAACTTAATCCTGATTCTCAATTCACACTTCGACGGGAAACGACCCGGGAAGGTTTTTTAGGGTTTTGCTTGGGTCAAAAGTAAATCTTTTAAAAGCCTCACGGAATTCTTACTCTTATCACTGATATTCTTGAGATTATCCTTTTTATATATTTATATTATATATTATATATTTATTATATATTATATTTATATAATACTAAAAGGTGTATTTTAAGACGAGTCAGGAATACTTGCGACGCCGTTTGGATTATCAAGCGATCGCGTCAGAGAATTTGTGACGTCGGCTGGACTGTAGCCGTCATAAAGAAACCCTAAGAAGATGCGCGGCGCGACGGCGTCAGGATTTATTGCGACGCCGTCACGGATTTTTTCTTATAAATACAAACTTGATTTTAGGGTTTTATAGAGCATATTAGGAGTGGAGTTCGGTAGAGAACAATTTGTAGCGGACTTTGGGAGTAATTTAGGGTTTCCTAACCATTTTGTACCTTCCCTAATCGCTTGTTTCAATATAGTGAAGTTCTTTTATCATTTAATCTTTCAATATGTCTTATTCTTTGATTGGTTACTGTGCTTTGCATATCTTTAACATGCTAGGCTAGATCTCATTAGTGTTTGCTTATGATTGCATGTGAATTAGAATGTAGATCTGATGTGTTGTCGTGTAGGGTTTATTTTAGATAGTTCAAGTTTTAAATTTATATTTTGCCGACTTTACCTAAAATAACAATTTAACGGGCAGTGTACCCAATCAGATGGAGTTTTGTGGTAAATAGGGTGTCGATCACTAAGAGTGGAAGTTAACTCTTAATTCTACTAGTATTTTATTTATCTAAGTTTAGTACTAATCTAAGCTAATTATTCTAATTAAACCTAAACTAACGCAAAGGGGGGTTGTTGGGAATAAATCTTCACAAGTTAGTACTTCTAGTCCAAGAACTTAATACCGCTCATAATACAACTACCAGTACTAACTAGGTTAGTACTGCCAGAAGAAAAGTTAGTACTGCCAGTACTGAACTTAATACTGCTAGAAGACTTAGTACTGCTGCATGAAGATTACGACAGTTGAAGAGATAATAGCGTGTTTTGTGATATGTATGAACTTATTGTGTATATCTTATATAATTAGAAGATACGTAGATATCTTATATAAGTTTAGATGATTTGTATCTTGTAAATGACTCCTTGGTGTATAAAAGGAGATCTTAGGTTTTGGTTGTAAACACATCTCGATAGACACATTCATAGCTTCAAGGTTGTAAACCCTAGTACTAGACATAGTACTCGTATTATTCATCATAATAATATTGAAGCTTTTTGGTTATATTCATTGTTCATTCTACTGCATCACAGTTTACTATTACATTCATATTCTTCTAAGTACTAAAGAGTAGATTCCGCATACTCTTAGTATCAACAAAGTTTCTAGCATAGTTGTCTTGAATCTATTCAATACAACTAAAACTTTAACAAGGTTTGCAAGATCAAGTTGGGATCAACAAGTGGTGTCAGACCTTATGTTTTGAAACTTTGATCTAGAAGTTATGGAATTTGAATCTGTACAGAGTAATACTACTGCTAAGCTACCCATACTCAAACTAGGTGAGTATGAGATGTGGGTGATAAGAATCAAGCAATACTTCCAGGTACAAGACTATGCTCAATGGGAGGTCATAGAGAATGGTAACTCATGGGTATTTATACCATAAATAGCACAAGAGAATGGTACTTCAATTACAAAGATGTCAGTACCCGTAACTGCTAAAGAAAAGACCAACAAGAAGAATGATGTGAAGGCTAGGAGCTTGCTACTCATGGCTCTTCCCAATGAACATCAACTTACTTTTAGTCAGTACAATGATGCTAAAACAATGTTTGCTGCTATCAAAACACGATTTGGAGGTAATGAAGCCACTAAGAAAACACAGAAGACACTTTTGAAGCAACAATATGAAAATTTTAGTGCATCAAGCACAGAGTCTCTTGACTCTATCTTTAACATGCTTCAGAAGATTGTTAGTAGGCTTGCAATTTTAGGTGTAGTCATCACTCAAGAAGACTTAAATTCAAAATTTTTGACAAGCTTGCCCCTTGAGTGGAATACTCATGTTGTAGTCTGGATGAATAAGGCTGAAATTGAAACAATGAGCATCGATGATTTGTACAACAACTTCAAAATTGTTGAACAAAGTGTAAAGAAATCTGTTGGTGCAAGTAGTGGTGCTCAAAACTTGGCCTTTATGACTGCTCCAAGCACTAGCAGTACTAATGATGTTAATACTGCTAAACCTGCATATGAAGTTAGTACTGTTAGCCCTAATGTTAACACTGCTAGTCCTCAAGTTAGTACTGCTAGCTTCAGTGATAATGTTGTGTATGCTTTCATGGTTGAGAATCCCAATGGTTCTAATCTCCTACAGCAGGACTTAGAGCAAATTCATGAAGATGATCTGGAAGCAATGGATTTGAAGTGGCAGCTCTCTCTGCTAAGTATGAGGGCAAAGAGGTACTATCAGAGGACAGGCAAGAAAATTTTCATTAATGCTAATGATACTGCTGGGTATGATAAATCCAAGGTAGAGTGTTTCAACTGTCACAAGATGGGACACTTTGCCAGGGAGTGTAGAGCACCAAGGAACAAAGAGGGTCAGTTCAAAAATCAAGACAACACTAGGAAGCATGGAAACAATGAAGACACATCTTCAAAGGCAATGTTGGCTATAGATGGTGTAGGTTTTGACTGGAGTGATATGGCAGAAGAACAGGTTCAGACAAACATGGCTCTAATGGCATTTTCAGACTCTGAGGTATACAATGATAAAATGCACATAAAACTTGTCTAAAAAACTATGATAACTCTTAAGAAAATGGTGTGATGATTTTAATTGGTTAAGCTTAATCAAACAGAAATTTATAGCAGATACTTATAAAAGAGGTTTAGCAACTATAGAAGAACAACTTGTCACATATAGAAAGAATGAGGTTCTTTTTAGTGAAGAAGTTGTAGTTCTTAAAAGGGAAGTAGCTTGCAAATACTATGAAATAAATGTACTTAAAAGTGAGTTTGAAAAATTTAAGCAAGAAAAAGAGGGTATTGAATTTAAAATTGAGAAATTTGGTAATGCCTCAAAGAGCCTAGACAAGTTGTTAGGAAAGTTCGGATAACTGACAAAAGCTTAAAAAGGCGTTTGGGGTATAATGTTGTTCCTCCACCCCATCCTTTAATCTATAATCGACTTAAAAAACTTAATTTGTCTTATTCTGGTCTTGATGAATTCAAAGACCCTAAATTCAAAGTTATGGTTCTAAGGATAGTAAGCTAGAGTCTAACATTGTTTGTGATACAAAATCAGATGATTCTAAGGAAAATTTTGATGACTCTCTGGTAAAAGAACAAGTATCAGAAGACACAAGTAGCTTTGTTGAGTCTCCACTTAATGTTGATAAAAAAACTATTTTTCTTGCTGATAAAAGGGAAGAGTTTTTCAAACCTAAAAAATCATGAAAAACTAGTTTGAAAGTCAGTTAGGTATGCTGAGATGTATACATAACAAAGTCAAATAGGGAATCAAAGAAACTAGAATGGACAGAAGTCCAATCAACTAGGAAGTGATTTTGTGATGTATAATAAAGCTTGCTTTATTTGTAGGAGTTTTGACCATGTGCAGATTAACTGTAATTACCATCAAAGGGAAAAGGATGGTATCTAGGAATAATTACAATAGGGCGGACTATGACTATTATGCCAAAACCACACACCCTAGTGCACACAAGAATATAACTCCAAGAGAAGTTTTGCTGAAAACTAGCCTCACACCACTTAATACTGTTAGACCTGTTAATACTGCTCACCTCAAACCAGCAGTTCATAGTGCTAAATCAATGTCACATTTTTCTAAACAAGCATAATCAACTGATCAGAGGCCCTTTTATAAGAAAACAACATTAACTAGCAGATATGTTAATCAAAAGCTTAATACTACCATGAGACACTATCATACTGAAAGGCCTAGAGCAGTTAATACTACTAGGTCATGCACAACACAGTTAATGTTGTTAGAGCAAAAAGGGTAAATGTTGTTAAGACCTCAGCATGTTGGGTTTGGAGACCTACCAGACCTAATGGTGCATCACTTGTTTTTAAAAGACACAACTATATTGATGCACGAGGCAGATCTAAGTCAGTAATGGCTTGGGTCCCCAAAGGAAACTAATTTCCTTATTTTTATGTACAGGGTAAGCCACAATAGGATGATACAGGATTTATTGATAGTGAATGCTCAAGGCACATGACTAGGAACATAGCTTATCTCTTAGATTTCAAGGAATTTGATGGAGGTTATGTTACATTTGGGGGAGGAGCACATGGTGGTAGAATTTCTGGTAAAGGAACACTTAAAACTAATAGACTTGATTTTGAAAGATGTTACTTTGGTCAAATGAGTTAATTTCAAACCTTTTTAGTGTCTCTAAACCCCAAAATAGTTGTGTGACAAAAGGAACTATGTCCTTTTTACTGACACTGAATGTCTTGTTATCTCCTAATTTTAAGTTGCTTGATGAAAGTCAGATACTTCCTAAAATTCTTAGAAAGGACAACACGTACAGTTTTGATATGAAGAACATTGTTCCTAAAGAGAGTTTAACTTGTCTTGTTGCAAAGGCTACATTAGATGAATTAATGCTCTGGCATAGGAGGATTGGTCATATTAAATTTAAGAACATAAATAAGCTTGTTAAGGATAATCTTGTAAGAGGTTTGCCTACAAAACATTTTGAAAGTTACCAAACCTGTGTTGCTTGTCTTAAAGGGAAGCAACATAGAGCTTCTTGTAAGTTTAAAGTTCTGAATCCAATTACTAAGCCTTTGTTTATGCTTCATATGGATTTGTTTGGTCCAACCTTTGTGAGTAGTTTAATGCATAAGAAGTATTGCTTAGTAGTCACTGATGATTATAGCAGGTTTACATGGGTTTTCTTTTTAACAACTAAGGATGAAACAAGTGAGATTCTCAAGAACTTTATCAAAGAAATAGAAAAGAAAGTGAAAATAATCAGGTGTGATAATGGAACATAGTTTAAGAATAAAGTTATGGATGATTTTTGCAGAGAGAAAGGTATTAGGAGAGAATATAGTGTAGCTAGGACTCCTCAGCAGAATGGTGTAGCTGAAAGGAGGAATAGGACACTAATTGAGGCTGCTAGAACCATGTTAGCTGACTCTAAGTTACCTACCACATTTTGGGCTGAAGCAGTTAGTACTGCTTGCTATGTACATAATAGGGTCTTAGTAGTCAAGCCTCATAACAAGACACCTTATGAACTTTTTAGAGGTCTTAAACCAGCTCTAAACTTTATGAGACCATTTGGATGTCATGTTACTATTCTTAATACTTTAGACAATTTAGGCAAGTTTGATGGCAAAAGTGATGAAGGTTTCTTTGTTGGATATTCTTTGAGTAGTAAAGCTTTTAGGGTATACAACACTAGAACCAGGAGGGTAGAAGAAAACTTGCATATTGGGTTTTTAAAGAATAAGCCTATGATATAAGGGAATGGTCCAAAGTGTCTGTTTGATATTGATTCTCTAACCCAATCTATGAATTATATTCCAGTAGCTGCAGGTACAATCACTAATGAATCTGCAGGTATACAATGAGAACTTAATGTAGGTTCATCTACACAGAAAGAAGAAATTAGTCAAGATTGCATTATGATGCCAATTTTGAAAAATGCTTCATACTTTGATTCATCTTCCAAAGATGTTGGTAATGTTGAACCAAAATCTGCTGCTGATGATCAAAAGCAGGTTGAAGATGGTCTAGATAATGAGAATGATGAAAAAGATAAGTTTGAAGATGATAGCAGTCCTAAGGAAGTTAATACTGCTAGACAACATGTTAATATTGCCCATCCTAAAGTTACTATTGGTCCTTTTAAACTTAATACTGTTGATCCATCAGTTAATACTGCTAGTTCATCTGATCCAGATAGCCCTAAAGACATGTTCACAATGGGAGCTAGTCATACACTTGAAGCCACTCATGTTGAGTTCTTTAGTGATGAAGATGAACCAAAAGTTGATTTCGGGAACATCCTTAATTCCTATACTGTTCTAACCACTCCTAATACAAGAATTCATAAAGATCACCTAATTAAAAATATGATTGGTGATGTGAAGTCATTTATTCACATAAGAAAAATGATAAAACCTACTTCTAAACAAGGGTTTCTCAGTGCTATTTATAAAGAGAAAACACATGATACCCTAAATACTTGTTTGTATGCTTGTTTATTATCCTAAATTAAACCCACAAGCATTGCTAAAGCTCTATCTGATTCATCTCGGGTAGAAGCAATATAGGAAGAACTTCTGCAATTCAAACTCCAACAGGTTTGGAAACTTGTGGATCTGCCTAATGGGAAGAGGGCCATTAGAACAAAATAGGTCTTTAAAAATAAGAAATATGAAAGAGGAATTGTGATTAGGAATAAAGCAAGGTTGCACAGGGTCATAGGCAAGAAAAAGGCATAGATTATGAAGAATTTTTTGCTCAT
>BQNB010014028.1:0-75957 GCA_026074375.1 Tanacetum coccineum | reverse complement strand
ATGCTTACATGACATACACTATTTTAGCATTAGTAGTTTACTAAGTGCTTACATGATTGATATACGCGTATATAAATTATACTACGTATATTACTATAAGAGTCTTATAAGTAATACTTATATGAGTTATTTTTTTACAGCAGTCATGTCTTCAGCATCATCTGCGATTACCTACACTTCCGTCTACACCGACTCTGAGCCAGGCATAGTCTTCTAGGGAGCCGATGATGAGATATCTGATGGAGGTTCTCCACGAGTCATCGTATTAGGATACGATGTACTCCCTATACATTCGGTAGTCCCACTATCACCGGATTACATACCAGACCCAGAGGATCCACAGACACCGCCAGTATCACAGGATGAGGATGAGCATGAGCCTATGTTCATATAGCCACATGATCCTGACTACATGCCAGAGCCTATATACCCTGAGTATATACCGTTGGAGGATGAGCATGTGTTTCCAGTTGAGGAGCAGCCATTACCTCATGTTGTTTCGCCTACTGCTGAGTCACCCGGATATGTTATTAAGTCAGATCCTGAGGAGGATCCAAAGAAGTATGAGGATGATAAGACAGAGGATGGTCTGGTTGACTATCCTATGGACGGGGGAGATAATAGAGATGATGATGATGGTGATTCATCTAGGGATGACGCCGATGATGAGGATGAGGACGAGGAGGAGGATCACTTAGCTCCGGTAGACTCTGCTGTTATTGTACCTACTGTTGAGCCTGTTTCCCCACCCGAGGGAACAGAGCCTGTTATACCATCACCCTCCACTGACATTTCTACCACTGGAGCTAGGATCACTGTCCGGCTTCAGGCTTCCATATCCTTTCCACTAGAGGCAAAGGTTAAGAGACTTCTAGCCATGCCTACTCTATCACCATCACCACCTATCTCACTATCACCACCCTCTACAGGGGAGCGCCTTGCTAGGTACACGGCCCCACCTGCACTTTCATCACTACCACCGGTGCCATCACCATTACTACCATCATCTGGGTGTCCGACCCAAATCCAAACACTTAGGATAGCCTCCACTCAGGCCCTGATTGATGCGGTTACTGCCGCCTTACCATCACCTCCACTACCACTATCTCTATACATACCACCACCTGTTGACCGTAGGAATGATCTTCCCGAGTCCGAGCAGCCACCTCGCAAGAGGTTGTGTTTGTCCACTCTAGGCTCCAGGTATGAGGTCGGGAAGAGTTCTACTGCCAGACCTACCAGAGGTCGAGGGGTAGATTATGGGTTTATCAGCATCGTAGATGCTGAAGCGAGACAACAGGGGATTAGTGAGGTTGGGTATGGTATTAGGGATACTAGGGTAGATCCGGCAGAGGAAGTTCCTGAGGTAGCACCTATGACCGTGGGAGAGGTCAATACTAGGGTCACAGAGCTTGCTGAGCTCCATGAGCGTGATACACAGGACTTGTATACTTTACTAAAGGATGCTCAGGATGGTAGGACTCGTATATAACAGCGAGTCGCTATGGACTCACAGCGGGTCGACTTACTAATGGGGGATAGGATGACTCTCCAGGAGACAGTATGGATTATGGAGGAGGAGGCCTATGCTTCCCGAGAGGCTTAGGCTCACTCGATATGATTGATTCAGGCGACCCATTAGGAGCTTCAGACCCACCGTGATCATGTGTATGCACACGAGACCCATATCCAGGCACATCTAGCACAGCTACAGCTGCAGAGTACTCTCATTCAGATACAACACCAGGTATATGAGACTTGTTTCTAGATGCAGCAGGCTAAGATGGCAGCGCTTCGAGAGACTAACAGTAGGCGTCAGGCATAAATGGCAGAGACTCTTCGAGTAATGAGAGACATGAGGCGAGAGATAAGTGACATGCAGGCCGAGTTGTTAGCACATCAAGGGCAGCAGAGGAGAGCTAGACAGCCAGGACCAGATGCTAGGATTCCAGATCACCAGGATGTTTCTGGGGATGCTGACAGTCACATCTAGTGGTTTATGTTATTTTGTCTTGCTAGGTCGTTGTACAGGCATGTTAAGTATTAGGGGTTTTCCTTGCTAGCATAGCCTTAGATCTTTTGTATTGTATTTTGTGTACCAAAAACTATTTCATGTAAAATTTTCCAAGTTATGAATGAAATAGATGTGTTATGTTGTACTATATACCTCTATTGTGTTGTTGTCTCATCTGTAAATTATGGTATATCTCGTTATGATTATGACCTCACGTTTTGTCTCTTGTGATTTAGACAAATCATGGCACCTACGACAAGACGAGGACCGAATACCACACCTAACAACACCAACCCAATCAACATGACTCCAGAATCCGTCCAAGCTATGATTGATCAAGCTCTTC
The DNA here is from genome assembly GCA_026074375.1 of Tanacetum coccineum. NCBI lineage: Eukaryota > Viridiplantae > Streptophyta > Magnoliopsida > Asterales > Asteraceae > Tanacetum > Tanacetum coccineum. The sequence goes on along the minus strand of BQNB010014028.1, from coordinate 73,597 downwards.
TGCGAAACTCCACTAATGGAGATGGAAGCCACAGTTCACACGAGGATAACCGAAGGAACGTGCAAACTGTGCGCCCTTGTTTCTACGCTGACTTCATGAAATGTCAACCTTTGAACTTCAAAGGAACTGAAGGCGTTGTCGGTTTAACTCGGTGGATTGAAAAGATGGAGTCAGTCTTCAATATCAGTGGTTGTGCTATTGAAAATCAGGTTAAGTTTGCCACCTGCACTCTGTTAGGTGCTGCTTTGACTTGGTGGAATAGTCAGATAAGATCCTTAGGTCCTGATGCATACTCAATGACTTGGGAAGTGCTCAAGAAGAAAATGACAGACAAGTATTGTCCGCAGGGTGAAATCAAGAAACTAGAAATCGAGTTGTGGAACCTAAAGGTCAAAGGGAACGATGTTCCAGCATAAACTGAACGTTTCCAAGAGCTAACCCTGATATGTACCAAGTTTGTTGCTAATGAGACTGAGAAGGTTGACAAGTACATCAGCGGACTTCCTGATAACATTTATGGAAATATCAAGTCTGCCAGACCCAAGACGTTGGATGAGACTATTAAGTTGGCCAACGACTTGATGGACCAGAAACTCCGCACCTATGCGGAAAGACAGTCTGACAACAAAAGGAAGGCTGATGATTCATCCAGAAACAACCATGGTCACTAACAACAACCCTTCAAGAGGCAGAATGTCGCCAAGGTCTACAATATGGGGGCAGGTGAGAAGAAGCCGTATGGGGGATCTTTGCCCAAGTGCACCAAGTGTCATTTTCATCATAATGGCCCATGTACTCAGAAGTGCCACAAGTGCTACAAGGTAGGGCACTTTGCCCGCGACTGCAGGAGTTCTGGAAACACAAATGGTGCTAATACTCAGAAGGGCAATAGGGCAAATCCCAAAGGGAATGGTTGTTTTGAATGTGGAGCTACAGGACATTTCAAGAGAGATTGTCTAAAGTTGAAGAATAAGGATGGAGGAAACAGGAATGCACAAGGCTGGGTGTATGCAGTTGGGAATGCGAAGAAGAAAGGGAATGCATCGAGGGACCCTAACTCCAATGTCGTCACGGATACGTTCCTCTTAAACAACCACTATGCATCTATCTTATTTGACACTGGTGCCGATAGAAGCTTTATATCTACTGCATTTAGTTCCCTGATTAATATTTCCCCCAACTCTATTAGAAAATAGTTATGATGTCGAACTAGCAGATGGGAAACTAGTCGGGATAGACACTATTATACGAGGTTGTACTTTAAATTTCTTAAACCATCCGTTCAACATAGATCTAATGCCCGTAGAACTGGAAAGTTTCGACATTATAATCGGCATAGATTGGTTAAGAAAGTATCACGCCGTGATCGTATGTGATGAGAAACTTGTTCAAATTCCCTATGGGAATGAAACTTTGATTTTTCATGGTAACGAAAGTAACAACGGGAGAGAATCTCGGTTGACCATTATCTCATGTTCAAAGGCTCAAGAGTACATGGCGAAAGGATGTCAGATCTTTTTGGCACAGATATCCGCCAAGAAAGGGGAGGACAAGTCGGAAGGAAAGTAACTTAAGAACGTACCAATCATCTGAGATTTTCATGAATTTTTTCCTGAGGACTTGCCAGGTCTTCCTCCGGATCGACCAGTGGAATTCCAGATCGACCTAATTCCAGGAGCCGCGTCCGTAGCTTAAGCACCGTATCGATTGGAACCGTTTGAAATGAAGGAATTGTCGGAACAACTGCAAGAGCTTTTTGACAAAGGCTTCATAAGACCCAGTTCCTCACCTTGGGGAGCCCCGGTCTTGTTTGTCAAAAAGAAGGATGGGTCATTCAGGATGTGCATTGACTACCATGAGTTAAATAAGCTGACAGTAAAGAATCGTTATCCACTCTCGAGGATCGACGATTTATTTGATCAACTCCAAGGATCTAGTATTTATTCAAAGATAGATCTGCAATCGGGTTATCACCAGCTTAGAGTATGAGAGCAAGACATTCCAAAGACGGCATTCCAAACTCGATATGGACATTACGAGTTTCAGGTTATGCCATTCGGACTGACAAACTCACCTGCAGTATTCATGGACCTCATGAACCGGGTGTGCAAGCCTTACTTGGATAAGTTTGTAATTGTCTTTATTGATGACATACTTATTTATTTAAAGGACGAGAAGGAGCACGAAGAACACCTCAAGGCAATTTTGGAATTGCTTAAGAAGGAGAAGTTGTATGCCAAGTTTTCAAAATGTGAATTTTGGATCCCGAAGGTACAATTTCTCGGTCACATCATTGATAGCAGAGGCATACATGTGGATCCAGCCAAGATAGAATCTATCAAAGATTGGGCATCTCCTAAGACACCGATGGAGATCCGCCAATTTTTAGGTCTTGTTGGGTACTATCGAAGGTTCATCGAGGGATTTTTAAAGATTGCTAAATCAATGACAAAGCTTACTCAGAAAGGAATCAAGTTTGACTGGGGTGAAAAGGAAGAAAATGCTTTTCAGTTAATAAAGCAGAAGTTGTGCAGTGCACCAATTATGGATTTACCAAAAGGAAGCGAAGATTTTATGGTCTATTGTGATGCTTCACACAAGGGTTTAGGTGTTGTTAAACGCCTGATCGATTTATTTATGTAGTAAGTGTTTGTTTCCTAGGAAGAATCCAAAATAAACAATATTGAGACTTCTATGTATACTCGAAAGTGTATGAGGAATCTATACTTTGATACTCTCAGAGAGTTTAGTAATGGAAAATAATGACTAAAACACACAATGAACACAAAACACACTGCTTCAATATTATTGAAATAATACGAGTACTCTTGAAGTACTGGGGTTACAAACCTTGAAGCTATTACAAATTTTCTCACTAAGTGTTTATATCAATTTAAAAGTATATCTATTCTAAAACTTAGGATCTCCTTTTATAGAACACAAGGAGCCCTTTACAAAGATATCAGCCTATCATTTAGGTTCAGTTACAATTTAATGATAAACCATCCCGAAATAACTCCATGCTTCTTATCTTCAATATAAGCCAGGCTTTGGACCTTTTTGCCAAGTATCTAACTCCTTCTTATAGCAGTATTAGTAACTTGGAGCAGTACTAACGTTAGTTAATGGCAAGTACTAACTCATTAGTATGTGGCAGGATTAAGTCTTGTGAAGATTATTCCTATCAAAATCCTCCCCCTAATCTTGTGATTGTCACTTAAATCACATCAAGTTTCTTCTTAATAAAATCTTCTAGTCTTCTTCCTTTGTTGATGATTCTTTCAAACATTTCTGTCACTTCTGCACTTGAGATCTTATGAACCTTAGGAGTTCAAAAGCCTGTGAACTCTCATGATCTACCTCCAATTTTCTACTCAACATCTCTTGGCTTAAAGGATACTTCTTCTCTGTCAACATATGAATTGCTAATCCATTCTCCATCAACAAAATGTGTATACCACTAAAAGCATATTAAATCTCCAAACTTAACAACTGGTATTCATGCTGATCTTTCCAAATCTCATCATCTTCATCAGGATCAAACAAAGTGTGTAAGTCCCCCCAAAGCATCAGATCAAATCCTTCTGGTCTTGAAGTACTATATCTCTCCTTGTATAATCTATATAATTCTTTACATTCCTTCTATCACGTCTTCAAGCATCTCACTCAGTATCTTATAATTCTTTGAGCTGCCATCTCCTCTGAAAAATTGATAATACATGAAAGTCTCTGTCAAAACATAAGTCTTCCAATCCACAGTTGAAAACTTTATAGATATAGATTCAACCTCTATAGGGACCTCTTCTCTTGGTATGATGTCTAACAAACCTTTGAGTTCTTCCTTCTCAGGTATCTTCCTCCCAACTTTTGTCTCTCCTTATGCTTTTAGGAATAGACTATTTCTCTTTGACTCCAGGTTCTTTAACACCTTCTTTCGCTCTCTTGTGTATCAACTCTTTGTACACAACCTTTTCAGGAGACTTTTCTTTTGTAGGAGACTTTTGATTTTCACTTCCATGTTCTGCATCCATAGGCTCAATATTTTGATTAAAATCCCACACCTTTTCAAATATTGGCCTAATGTCATTGTAGGACATTCCCTTGAAGTCATTGATCTTGTAGTTCCCTTGATTCTTCAAATATTTGATCATATTTCTTCTTGCTTGGGCAACTGTCTTTGGCTTCATTTTTTGAGTTTGATATCCTGATGAATGATGGGTCATCTCCCAATCCTATCTTCTAGCGCAGTACTTTGCATTTCATTATATACCCTCTCTTTCATTTTCTCCCTCTTCATCCCTTTGTCTATGACAATCTTCTTTTTCTCTTGCACATCTGAGCTCTTAGCTTTGTCCTCATTAATTTTAGCTCTTTCAACAAGTTTGATTGTCTTTAGCTAGGACATAACCTTCTACCTTTCTGTCAAGCTCCTTCTTAGGACTTCTTTCTTGGGCTCTTTCCTCTTTCATACTATGGGCTTTTCTTTTCTTGTCTTGATTCTTTTCTCTGCCACCCTTCTTGTATAGGTAACAGTTCCTCCAGACAAGTACTAACATTACCTCAGCAGTACTAATATGGAACTTCTTCACTAGCAGTACCTTTCTTTGCACCAGCATCCCCCCCCCCCCCCCCCCCCCCCCCCCCCCCCCCCCCCCCCCCCCCCCCCCCCCCCCCCCCCCCCCCCCCCCCCCCCCCCCCGTATTAATTTCATCACTTGCTTTCTCAATGCCTCTTGATCTTGAATGACTTTAGTTGGTGTCACTTCTTGAATAAATAGTTCAGTGTCAGTACTTGCTTTTTCTTGAACCCCTTCACCTTCCAGCTTCTTCACCTTCTTGACCAACTTCACAATATCACTCCCCATTGTCAGCTTGGTTTGCTTGAGATCCGTTTCTAGACTATCAATTCTTGTCACTAACTGAGGAACTAATCGAAGCAAATCATCCACAGTCATCTGTCCTTGGGCATGCTCTTATGGGGGTAAGAAGTGTTGGTGTGCAGGAGATGGTTCCTCAAATGTGTACTCCAAAGGTTCAGGGTCAGTTTTAGGGATAGGTGTAGGTGTAGGTATAGGAGCAGGTATAGGTGGTGGAGATTATACTGGAGGTGAAGATGTAGATGGTACTGGAATTGTGGATGATGATGGTTGAGATTGAGCCACATCAGGATGTTCTTGACCTGTACTTGGATTAGTAGTTGCAACAAGCAGCATAGCAGGCAACAAAGGTCTAGGTTCCCATCTAAAACCCCTTTTCATATTCCTAAAAATCTTTTTGGTCAGAGTCACAGCTAGATAAGGGTGTTTGTTTTCCGTTTGAATATCCAAAATCAGTTGCAGAAAACGAGGATACATCAAAAACTTTGTTTTGCTTTTCAAGTTTGCCACCACATGCCATTTAAAAATTATTTTTAAAAAATTAATAAAACTCCTACAGTGGAAAGACAAATCAAAGCAGTAGCAATATTGCTACCAAATTGATCCCATCCACCACTCTTAGAGCTTATACAATGCAAAAATATGGTGGACTCAAAATCCTATTGGGTGTGAAAAAAGCTTTTCTAAAAGGTAAAAGATCCGTCAGTAGGATACCCCATATGCCCCCATCCCCCTCAAAAATCTCATTGTTTGGCAACATTGTAATCCCTGAAGCATCTTCTAAGTGAAGCTTATTTCTAATAGATGCCTCAGTGATTGTATACACAATGGTATCAATAGTTGCGTGTAATTCTAGAGTCCCATCAGTAAGAGTTTTGGCAGTAGCAGTTTGCCAAAACTGTTTGACTAGGGAATCATAGATAGTAGGATAAGAATTAAGGCATACCTAAATGTTGGAACCTCTTAGAAAAACCACTATCTCTGCAAACCCCTACACTTCATCAGGCTTTGCGCCAAGAACCCCACTTGATGTGGTTTGTCGCAGTATTTAAATTAAGCCATGAATCAAAAGTAGTAATAAAAGGTAGTGACTTAACTGAAAATTTTTACTTGGTTTTAAGTTACGAGTGAGGTGTATGATGACATGGTAAACAAGACAATTGACTATATTCTTTATAAAAATAAAGAAGATTTTTACTTTGCGAAAAGGAGATAGCAATAAACAGATAAGTATGAAAGAGAAATCAAACATTATCTATATATAGCTTCTCTGTTTAACGACAATAGCGCCGTAAAAATCTGTAACGGTAACATTTAAACAGTGTTTAAACAGAGAAAGTCAATTTTCCCGCAACCAGCACTAATAATAACCTACCAGAATTAAAATTTACACTACCAGACTTAACTTTGGTCAAACCAAAATTAAATTAGAAACAACCCGAAATAACTCTTTCAACAAATTTAAGTATTTACCTGAAGATTGACAAAACACAGACCTTATCACACCCCTGACCTCATCTGGCATATCCATGCTAATCCTGCAAGAATTAAGTCTAACACAAAAAGAAACATGCTGCAAGAGTTTGTATAGACAGAATTAACTTAAACTAACTACCCGAATTTAATACTACTAACTACCAGAATTAATACTATTAACTACCATAATTAATACTACTTAAGCCAGATTTTAGTTAAACTAACTACCAGAAGTATACACACTATACAATTTAGCCTCCCCTTAAATGTAGCTATGAGTTTATCATCCCAATACTAACGCACTAATAATTAAACTGTGGTCCTATCACAAAAGGTTTTTAGTCAATAGGGTCAGCTACATTTAAGGTCTGTGTGAATTTTCCTCCACACTAATGCGCTTCTCTCATAACAATCTCTATAAAATGGTGGCGTATCTCGATGTGCTTTGTCTTGGAATGATACACTGGTTCCTCACAATGCAGATTATGCTTCATATCAATGTGGATTTTGGTAATTTCATGAAGATTGAAACCATAGTCCCATATTGATTTTAACCCACAATACTTGTCCACAGTAATTTGTCAGCAACTACATATTCAGCTGTTAGTTGTAGAAGTAGCCACTATGGTCCTGTTTTCTTGCATTGCTATGAGATTAAAGTCTTTGTCCAAGAAATTGACAACCACATATTGTGGATTTCCTGCAAGGTTGGACCCACGATTAATCACTGTTCAGAATGCTTCCCGAGGTCAAAAGGTTATCTCTAGATACTAAATAGAAGCCCAAATGATGATTACCCTTAAGGTACTTAAAGATTCTCTTCACAGCATTGAGATGTGAAGTCTTGGGAGTGACCTAAAAACGAGAACAAACACATACTACATACATTATATCAGGCCTAGAGGCAGTTAAATACATGAGAGAACCTATCATTATCTGTATCAAGTACACAGCCACATCACATCTTCCCTCATCTATTGTCAATGCCACTTTGTCTCCATGGATGGTTATGTAGTTTCCCATTTACAAGATCAAATTTTCTTTGAGTATCGCAACTACATACTTGTCCCTGAGATATAAGATTCCTGCCTTGTTCTGTTTGGACTTGTACTCTCCTAACAAAAATGTGGTTCTCCATAAACTCATCTGAATTAATGCAATTTCATCAATTGCTTTCAAAACTCATCACACCAAACCTGTTTGTAGATCTAAAAATGATATCTCAACAACACTTTGAAACCAGCAGATATCCTTCTGTTCCTTTTAATAAATAAAGTCTTGTCAATGGTACCCCTCTTGTATCCATGCTTCATCTAAAAATGTTGATAGAGTAGCATACCAAGCTCTAGGAACTGATACATCCATACAAAGCATTGACCACCTTATATACCTTCCTTTAGGGTGACCAGGAATCAACAAAGCTAGGAGGATTTGAAACATAAACCTCTTCATCTATATGCCATACAAAAGGTACTTTTTACATCAATTTGGTAATGACTATGAACCCCCTAATATGAGGCAAAGGCTAAAAAATAACCTGATCGCATTTCTATTCATATGCCACATGAAAAAAACCTCATCATAGATCACTTCCTTCTTCCTGCTTTACCCTTGGGGCCACCAATCTTGCCTTATTTCTAACAACCACTCCTCTTTCATCTCTTTTATTTCTATAGACCCATTTAGTACCAATCACCTTCATTCCGTGAGGTAGATCTACAAGCACCCATACTTGTTGCAGCTTAAACTGTAACAACTCCTCTTGCATGGCTTGAACCCAACTGTCATCTTGTAGAGCTACTCGAAATCTTATTTAGTTCCCCTTGAGAAAGAAACAAGGCAAATAAACAATGCTGTTGATCTTTGTGATTGTTTCTTTGTTGCTTTTAAATAAAGCTGAAAAGTGCATGAGCTCCTGATTTGTGTTGTACTTTGCTTCTAGTTTGCATAGCTGACTTAGGATCACCAAGGATTTATCTTTTTGGGTGAATATTGTGAATCCTAAGAGTAGGAGTAGGACTGACTTCAATTTCTGTTGGTAGGCTGTTGAAGTCAGTTATCACGCCCTCTTCATCATAAGATGCCTCATCAAAAATTCCTGTCTCAGACTTGTGAAAGATTTCGAGCTCTGGCATAGGTGAATCATCAGGATCAAAACTACCAGTATTAACTGACTCACTACCAGTATTAAAACGGCAGGAGTACTATAAGGTGTATTTCAGATACTTTCCCTAAATTCTTTAGAGCAATTTCTTCCAACTCTCTTCTAAAAGCTAGAATCTTAGGATTATCTTTTGAAGTGTTAGTAGAAGAAACCTTATTCTCTTGTTGAGGTTATGTCAAGATCTCCTCTTTCTTTGAATTTGTAGAAGATTTCCTTGATTCAGCTTTTTCTTCAGTAGTCTTTACAGTTAAAGGCACAACAATAAGCTCTACATCCTCATCTCTTTCCTCAGAAGCATTAGAATATGGAGTTTGAGAATACCCTGCACTGTTATTACTTCCGAAGCTACTACAGTGGGTTAGCTTGAATTTTCAAAGATACAGAATATAGGTTCATAGAGAATCATAAGATAATCAATTCAAACATCCGTCATACCCTACTCCCTTTTGACATTGGAGTTTAACTTTAAGAAAATTAGACATGCTGATTTACTTCTACTACTTTTGGTTACTAAATTTATAAACCCTATAGGCTTTGCTATTTAGAGAGTAACCAACAAGAATCCCTCCATCAGATTTGCCATCATAACTTCCAAGCACACTAAGAGTATCTAAAAATGTAACTTGACACCCAAAAGTCTTATGTATCTGATAATTGTTTTTGTGGCCAAAACAAAGCTCATAAAGGATTTGTTTTGAGGTTTATTCACACTTACCACTATTAAAAATATAGTAAGCAGTACTAACGCTTCCGCCCAAAAAGTAATTTGGTAAGAGTGAGTCTGCTAGCATAGTTTCTAGCAGCAGCCACAATTAGGGTCCAGTTCATTCTCTCACAACTTCATTCTATTGTGGAGTGCTGGCATAGCTATACCCATGTTTTATTCCCGTTGATTTCCACAAAATTCAAGCATATCTCTATTCTTAAAATTCATGCCATTATCTGTCACTAATATTTTAACCCTATGACTAAGGCTGGTTTTTTCAATCTCCTTAATGAAGTTCTAAGAATGCTACTACTATTCATCCTTAGAGGCCAAAAAGAATACCCAACTAAATCTGGTACAATCATCAGTAATTACAAGGCAAATAACTTGCATGATTAATGCTTTTTACAGAAGTAGGACCAAAAAGATCCATATGCAAGGTGTGTAATGGCTTAGTGATTAATCTTTCTAATTTGGCCTTGCAGGAGGCTCTGTGTCAATTTAACCCTTATGAGCAAGCACACATGTATGGTTCATTTTAGAAAACCAAGGAAGGTAGACCTCTTACAAGGTTACCCTTCACAAGATTGTTTAGGGTTTTTAAAATTGATATGTCCTAACCATTACTGTGAGCCACAATTATAGATTCATCAGATAAGGCTATTAAGCCATCAACAGTCAAAACCTTTGCAGAGTAGGTGTCTTCATATCAAACTGTAACATATTGTGATGTTACTAAGGGACCATTATAAGAATCTGATTTTCATCATGCATCTTAAATGTCAGAAAGACCAACAAGCACATTACAGTTTCAGTAAAAAGAACCTTTGCATGCTTATCACATAATTGTGAATATGAGAAAAGTTAAAATGCCCTAATTCTTTTACAAAAGACACACTATCTAAGATCTACATTTACCAACTCTTATTTTCCTTTACCAGATACATGTAACCTTATGCTTACCTCCAAAGATAACAGATCCCCTATTGAATTCTTCAAAACCTCCAGTTGATCTTGATACATGACATGTACCCTGCGCATCCACTATCAAATATACCTCAACCACCATTGTTCTATCTTCAGTGGATGATCCTGCACATAAAAAGAAAAATTATTTTCTCTAGGGACCAAGGCCTTTCAGGCTTGGGTCTGCTTGTGGACCTTTAGCATTACACAGTTCTAAAAAGAAGTTGTCACACTGACACAATTGGAGAGGGTGGTAGTAGAGTTCCTCCAATTTATAACCTGCTGAGGTCTATAATAGCAGATCCCCAATTTTCTTTACCACGCATGAGAATAAGTCCATTCTTGTTTATTTCTAACAATGGGTCTACACAACAGGTGATTGAGATTATGAAAAATACCATTCTTTTGATTAGTTTGCTTCACCTGAGTCTTTTTTAGGACTTAAACGTTTAGTCTTGTAGGTAACTAGGTTTTGTCTAGATCAAACAGTATTAACATTAGAACTACCAGTATTGACTCTAGGCCTAAATAAGTAATTAACATTTGTCCTACCAGTATTAACATTAGGCCTGACATAATTAACATTTAAACCCTACCAGGATTAACATTAGGCCTAACAGAATTAATGGTTTACCTACCGAGCAATAAGTGTACTTATCTAGGAACAAATTGATGTAGATGATTAACCCTGTTTGCATTAGACCCATACTGGTTTTTCCACCCCATTACCAATATTAAAAACCTTTATTTCTTAAACATCAGCATCTCTTGCCCTATTTCCCTTTCATAATATCACAATCTTTTAGATCAAATGACTGTAGGCACCACAAACAAAACATTTCCTTTCTTCTTTGTGAAAGAGTAACCTTCCCCAAGTTCTCTTTTCCATCTTAGCATTCCAATCTCCTATTAACCTTTTAGGTGTTGCTTTATCTTTGATTGGTTGTCTAGAGTATTAATGTGTGAAACACAACTAGGTATCAGACCTCATTTAATTTTGGATCAGACCCACATATTTTCATTTGTTGTTATAGGTGTAGACACATACACTTCTGGAGGTACACTTGAAATCTTAGATTCAGAATCAACAGAATGTACAAAGGAAGTTCCAATAGATCCTGCACTGTCATTAGATTGACAGGTAGAACATTCACTGGATCTATCATCTGATACACTGGGTTTAGGTTCTTGGGGTCCCTTTTTACCATAAACATATAAAGACTCATCAATTTCTTCTTGTGGTGTAGGAGTATAATCTCCACTTAAGGGATGTGGAACACCTTTAAAATCATTAGTTTTTATAAATCTACTGTACAAAGGTTTTCCAACTGAATCCTCTTCTGAACAATTAAAAACAAAAATTCATTTCTTCCTCATAACTTAGAACCTCATTGTTTGATTGTATTTCATACCCTAAGCCAAGTTTACTTATTAGACTCATGCCAAATTAATAATCTTCAAAGATGTCTTTGGAAGAGTCTTTCCATGAATCTAATGTTTTCTGTAATTGTTCCTTTTCTTTTACAGCTTTCATTCCAATTCTCCTATATCTTTTAAGCTTTTCATCTTTTTCATATATTTCATTTGCCCGAAATGTAAGCTTTTCATTTAGAGAAAGTTGTTGTTTTTGAAAAGTAACAAGTTGAGCTTCAAGTTTCTTAACAGCTTGGACTATAGGCAATTAGTTTTTTTTTTTTGGTGCTTCTTGATACACCTAACTGATTCATTTGTTCATCAACATAGTGTTTTTAAGGTTATTGTTAAGTAAATCATGCAAGTTTTAGAACACAAAGATACCTCACCTACTTGAGCTGATTTCCAAGAGTGCCGATGATTTTGCTCTTCATCTTCAGTATGTTCTCCCCCATCTGACAATAACCATCTCTATATGTCCAGCAAAGCCCTTCGATCTTCTCTTGCTAACCCAGGCTTCTTGTGTTGATAAAATGAGTCTCTCCTTCTTCTTACCAACATGTGTCCCCTTGGCTGTACACTCCTAGCAAAATGACCCTGTTTGTGACAATTGAAGCAAATTCAACTTCTTTTTGTCCAAAACCAACAGGTGTTTTTCTCATCCACACGAACCCTCCTTCAGTTTTCTTATAGATACTTCTACATCGAATAGTAACATTCATTGCTATGTGCCAGTTTTATGGCCCCATCTCTACAATGCCCAAGTCATTAATTTGTTCCACGGTTCTTCATGAAGCAAGTCCCAGTCTTCTGATTGTTTGGCAAAGAGGGAGTAAATAACTTCATCAGCAAAACCAGCAAGAACTTCTTTTTCAGGAATATTGGTTGAAGAAGTGGAAGGAGTGCAAGTACTGTAGGCACCAGTAAAACCAGACTTAACCTAATAGTTCCTGCTTTTGCTTTGTGAAACCAAAAGCAACATTTTGAGCACTTGAAGATGTTTTTTAGGCACCTTGTATTTCCTGCTCAAAAACCCTAAGGTTATTGTACAAATCATCAATAGATAAAGTATCAACCGAGAATATGGTTTAGTTCTCCATAGTCATTGCCGAGATTTGGACCATTGCTGGGGGCAAAGACGCTAGAACCATATAATTTGCATCCCCTCAAATTGATACTTAGCAAACATGAGCCTTCCAACTGAGAAGTAAAGTGTTATGGAATCTGTCATATCTTTTTCTAACCCTTCTGAACTGGATATTGTAAATGCTTCAATTGTTTGAAAACAGCCTTCTGCATTTTCTTTGAATTTGCATTACCACCAAACCTAGTTCTGATGGCTTCCTAGATTTCTTTTGCATCATTACATATCCAATGAAATCCTCCATATGTTCCTTAGGAATTTCCATCAACAATGATTATTCTTTGCCTTGCCTTTCCTTTTCAATAGCTTGAATTTCCTGCAGCAGTTACTATGGTGTAAAGTATTCCGAGAAATAACACCATCCATTTCCAGTGAAATTCTCTTCTGGAGTTTTCGGTGATAATCATTCTGAATTACCTCCAAGCATCATGTGTCAATTGTACTCAAGTATGCACAATTTCTATAGCCCATATATCATACTCCTCCTTCTTCAGAATTAGGAGTTTGATATTTGAGATAGCAGTTGTTTGAGGAATCACATGTTGTTGTTGTTTAGATGCAGTAACCAGTGTCTGATGCATCCGTCATGGTTTGATGCTTCATCATACCCTAGATGTTGTGAGAACTAACCATCATGGCAGGTGAGACATTTTGTAAAGAATGTAGGAGAGTGTTTGTTTGTGGTTCTAGTGATTCTTCTTACTCAGAGTCCCTCTATTGGCTCTGATACCACTTGTAGGTCCTTGGTCTTGGATCTATATAGCCTTTGTAAGACAATAGCTAACTTGAATAAATCCAAATCAACTATGTGAAGACCTGACGATGAAATATTAAGTGTTAATGCGGAAATCTAACACAAGAATTAAGAAGAACAATTATACTAATTTTGCTATTGATTTCTATTAAACTTCAATGCTTCTATTTGATATATATAACTCTATGCCGTAGGGTTCCTTTTATACACCAAGGAAACCCTAGAAGGCTTTACAAAACGTGTGAAAGGATAATGCATATCCTTTCCTAAGATATCTCTAAGATAACTATTACTATTCTGTTACGTAAACAGACTTAACTAAATACGACCAATACTAACTATAGTACTGCCACTCTACCAGTACTAACTATAGTATTGCCACTCTATCAGTACGAACTATAGTACTGTCAGACTTAACATAGTACTGCCAAACTTAACTTAGTACTGCCAGAACTAACTAATACTACCAGACTTAACTGTTATACTACAAGTATTAAGTCTTTTACAATCTATTTCCCAACACAGGTTATGCCATTCGGGCTAACAAACGCACCTGCGGTATTCATAGACCTCATGAACCGAGTGTGCAAGCCTTACTTAGATAAGTTCGTAATCGTCTTCATTGATGATATACTCATTTATTTAAAGGAGACTGAAAGAGCCTAAGAACCCTTTAAACAATTTTTGGAATTTACTTAAGAAGGAGAAGCTTACGCCAAGTTTTTCAAAGTGTGAATTTTTGATTCCAAAAGGTATAAATTTGATCGTCCATTATTGATAGCAGAGGCATACTTATGTATCCAGCCAAGATATAATCTATCAAAGATTGGGCATCTCCTAAGACACCGACGGAGATCCGCCAATTTTTAGGTCTTGCTGGTTACTATCCGGAAAGATTTAGGGATTTTCGAAGATTGCTAAATCAATGACGAAGCTTACTCAGAAAGGAATCAAATTTGATTGGGGAGAAAAGGAAGAAAACGCATTTCAGTTAATAAAACAGAAGTTGTGCAGTGCATCAATTCTGGCTCTACCTGAAGGAAGCGAAGACTTTGTGGTCTATTGTGATGCTTAACACAAAGGTTTAGGTGTTGTATTGATGCAGAGAGAGAAGGTGATTGCCTATGCCTCTCGATAATTAAAAATTCATGAAAAGAACTACACCACTCATGATTTAGAACTTGGATCGGTAGTGTTGCTACAATGAATATGGAGACATTATCTATACGGAACCAAATGCACCGTGTACACCGACCATAGAAGTCTACAAACCTCATTCACTATCAAAGGATCTTAACAAGAGCAACGCCCGTTAGCTAGATTTTGCTAAGTGATTACGATTGTGACATTCGTTATCACCCGGGAAAGGCAAACGTAGTGGCCGATGCATTGAGCCGTAAGGAACGGATTGGGCCATTACGGGTTCGAGCCTTAGTTATGACTATTGGCTTAGATCTTCCCAAACGAATACTAGAAGCTCTGATCAAAGCCCTGAAACCAGAGAACTTTGAGAATGAAGATGTAGGTGGTATGATCAGAAAGGATATACCCAAGGAAAAGTTGGAACCACGCGCCGATGGAGTTTTATGTTTAAACGGCAGGAGTTGGTTACCTTGCTATGGCGACTTAAGATCCGTGATTATGCACGAATCCCACAAGTCAAAATATTCTATCCATCCCGGTTCCGACAAGATGTACCAAGACATGAAGAAGCTATATTGGTGGCCCAATATGAAAGCTAACATCGCCCACATAAGTTAGCCAAGTGTGCTTGACATTGAAAGGGTCAAGGCCTAACATCAAAGGGCCACCCCGGGGAAACCTTTATTTTGTTAGTACAACCATCAATACCTGAGTGGAAGTGGGATAATATCACGATGGATTTTATCACCAAGCTTCCTAAGTCGTCACACGGTTTTGACACCATCTGGGTGATTGTGGATCGACTTACAAAATCTGCTCACTTCTTGCCAATAAGGGAGAATGATCCATTAGACAAGTTGGCAAGGTTGTACCTGAACAGGATAGTAGCAAGACACGGAATACCTGTTTCAATCATCTGTGATCGTGATGGAAGATTCACGTCAAATTTCTGGAAATCATTTCAGAAAGCTTTGGGTACAGACATAAGTATGAGCACTACATATCATCCAGAGAACCAACAGCTAAGAGTCGAAGACTATTCAAACTCTCGAGGACATGCTACGTGCTTGCGTGATCGATTTTGGCAAGGGCTGGGTTAAACATTTGCCATTAGCTGAATTTTCGTATAACAACAGTTATCACGCTAGCATAAAGGCCGCACCCTATGAGGCACTTTATGGCCAAAAATGTCGATCACCTATGTGCTGGGCCGAAGTTGGAGAAGCTCAACTGACTGGTCCGGAATTGATCCAAGAAACAACGGAAAAGATCGTCCTGATCAAGCAGAGAATTCAAGCTGCTCAGGATCGACAAAAGAGCTACGCTGATTTGAAGCGGAAGCCCATGGAGTTCGAAGTTGGGGATAGGGTTATGCTCAAGGTCTCACCTTGGAAAGGGGTTGTACGTTTCGGTAAGCGGGGTAAGTTGAACCCGAGATATGTCGGACCTTTCAAGGTGTTAGCCAAAGTTGGGAAAGTTGCCTACAGGCTGGAACTTCCTCAGGAGTTGAGCAGAGTTCACCATACTTTCCATGTGTCTAATCTGAAGAAATGTTACGCTGACGAACCATTAGTCATGCCGTTAGAAGGAATTCACGTTGACGATAACATCAGTTTTATGGAAAGAGCCCGTTGAATCAGGAAACGGGAGATCAAAAAACGAGAAGCAAAGCCGGATACCATTGGTTAAGGTTTGCTGGAACTCTAGGAGAGGTCCTGAGTTCACCTGGGAACGTGAAGATTCGTTCAAACAAAAATACCCACAGCTTTTCACAAACCGGGCTTCGTCATCCACTACAAGGTCTTAAGCTTTGAGGACAAAGCTCTTTTAACGGTGTAGACGTAACATTTCCTATCTCAATTACATGTCATTTTACGACTCTATTATTCTTCACTATTTATTTTAGTCCGATACGCGTTTAGTTTTAATTTGACTTTTAAGCTAAATCGCGTAGACTAGAAAAAAAATCATTTAACGTAAATGGTCACCAAATAAATTAAGGTTTACGTCAAACAAGTGTCATATAATTATTAAGAAGATAATTATTAACTTTGCGTAGTATATTTTTATTGGTCACGAAAGGTTTCCGTTTTCGCAAAAAAATAGATTTATAGACACACCCCATAAATACCTAGACTTACCTAGACTCAAGCCAATACCCACTTTTAAATCCTTAAACACAAAATTTAATAAAATCTTGTGTTAATAACCCACTAGGGCCGAATGTGGGAACAAATCACTTAGAAAATCTTTAAAAATCTACACTAAGTACTTGTACGTCAAGAGATTAATTAAATACTGAGTATTTAAGTGTTCAGTAATGCCTTAATACACATGGAAATCCAATTAAAAACCCCCCATTTGGCTCACTTGTCCCACCTTGGATACACGCGACAACATACAAACATGTATACAACCATAAGAATCTTGCTGAATCCTAGTAAATCTTGTACATACACCTTCTAATTAAGATATGTACAAAGTAGTATTAGCAAAACCATGTGTGGCTAACTAGAAACCACAAAACCATACCATAGGGCATGATTTGGTTTGATTTGGGGACAAAGAAGGCTAACTAGTTCTCATGCCTATATATATATACACACTCACATTGACACTTAACACTTCTTGAAACTTATAAACACACAAACACTCAACCAAATAAACCATATTGTTTTTCTCTCTTCGTTTGGGTCACCATAGCCGAGACACAAATCCACGAACACGACACCACAACTCACAACCAAAGAGTTCTAAGGTATAACCTAGTAGTCTATAAGCTAAGGTTATACGTTTAAGGGTTTGAAAGCAAGAAAGATTCGGTTTAAACTAAGGCTTGGGGTATACAAGTCGAGTTTCCACACGACTACACGACACACACGTTCAAGAAGCTAGGACCCTTGTAAGTGTCTTAGCCTACGTTCATATTCAAGTTTCATGTTTGCTTCATGTGTTATAAGGCACGGTTATTATGTGTTAACAAGCATAACATTGGTCGTGCCTAGCATGACACAACCCATGTCCACGTCTTACAATAGTAGGGCAATATATGTAGACTTGTGTGGTGAACCCAAAAAGCCATAAGGACACGTAACAAAATCTTTGTGTATAAAGCATGAATGTTTTAAAATATGACATGCACACGTAAAATATTTAACCGAGAGGTTTGATAACTCGTTTGGAAACGGAAACACTTTCATGTCACGTATCATAATACTTAACAACTCGTCTTGCTCAATAAAAGGATGTGATACTATAAAAATGTCGAACGTAGGGTTTGTTTGGATATGTCGAAATAAGTTAGCAAGACCATAGCCGCATCTTGTGTCCAACACGAGCTCAAACAAACTCTAACGAATTTGTAACTCACTAATGGGTTGTATGATACGAGCTAAATTAGAAGTTAATACTGCTAGGCTTAAGAAGTTAGTACTGCTAGCAAAGAGTATACTGCTAGCCAGACAGGTTAGTACTGCTAGCAGAGTTAGTACTGCTAGCAGAGTTAGTACAGCTAGCATATTGTTAATACTGCTAGTGTATTAATAATACTATTTTTGACATTCCTAAACTTAAGAGTTAGTACTGCTAGCAGAAGTTAGTACTGCTAGCAGAGTTAGTACTGCTAGCAGAAGTTAGTACTGCTAGCAGAGTTAGTACTGCTAGCAGAGTTAGTACTGCTAGCAGAGTTAGTACTGCTAGCAGAGTTAGTACTGTTAGCAGAAGTTAGTACTGCTAGCAGAGTTAGTACTGCTAGCATATTGTTAATACTGCTAGTGTATTAATAATACTGTTTTTGACATTCCTGAACTTAAGGGACTGTTTGGAACTCATAAGAACCTAAAATGTAATTTTTGTAAAATAGAGGGACTAAACGTATCAATATGGAAACTCAGGGGTGTAAACGGTAAATATTCTATTTTAAACTATAAGGACTGTTTTTGCCAATAATGAAAACCTAAGGGTATTTTATATAATTAAGTGATTTAAATAAACACTTATGGTACCGGACTAGTCGTGATATAATACGGATACTTATATAACTAAAGTCACGCGAATGAAAATAAGGGTGTATTTATTATTAATACTTAAACACCTTGTAAACTTAAAAGTATATAGTCGTACATCTTCCCAAGAGCAAACGAGGAAAACGAATACAATAAACGTGTACACCACCACACAAGTGATAACAGTATATATATAAAATTACAATACTTATAGTTTTATACGTGAAGGTCGTTAGCCTAAAACATGAGTATACTAAGACTGGCCGTTCCTTACTTAGGTATTTGACGTGTGATTCATTGCCAATTCTTGGATATAATTATCCATTTTCCAGAGGCCTATTTACTAGGTGAAGTTCAAGCCCCATTGTTTTACAAATATTAAATAATGTACATCGGTGGGGGTGAGACATGCTTTGTTTTACAAATTGGACGCAAGTGTACATTTTTACCATGTTTAAATATTTCGCTCACGCGGTACCCAAAGCATCTGTGGTCGACCCCCTTTAAAGCATATATCGGTCTTTGGCGGCGATATATCGGTTTCTCTTCTTCCTCGGTCGTAGACCCTAAATTATAAAGGAAATTCTGCAAAAAATATATATAATTTTAATAAGTTTTTTAATATTCTTATTATTTTTAAAACTATATATCTTATGTAATATGCTTGTGACAACACATACAATAAGTGTGTTTTAATTCAAGTTTGTATACTTTTATTAAATCACGATCAAAAAAATCATAATACAAAAAAAAAAAAACCAAAAATCGGCCGATTTTGACCGATTTTTGACCGATTTTGACCAAAACCGATTTTTTACTATAAGTGAAAAAAACGAATCGTTGACCACCTGATAATCGAGTATATCAGTGATATATCGGTCCCCAAGTGCCGAATTTACAACCACTGATTTTTACTATGATTACGTGTTTGTGTCTAAGTATTGAAACACCACAGAGCCGCTTTATCATGAACTGTCAATTACTAGATTGTGAGCGCGAATGTTTATAATAGATCTATTTGGGATTTACATCCCCAGTGGGTGAGTAGCTCTCACATGCGCAGGGGGGTGGGAGGGTGGGGTGGGGGGGGCCGGTTGCCCGGACAATAAAGTATACCAATGTGGATTTAGAGATGTTACGGTTAGAACATCATATCACGGCAATTTATTGGCAATTTAATTGCATTCATACATGTCCGAGAATTCCATGTGTCATTAGCTTGAGGAAAACGTAATTACTTTCTATGATCGTTTGCATCTGTTGCTCAATCATGACACTTTGGAAATCTTGCGGTCCTACTATAGATTTACACAAACCAATGAATTCACAAACTTCATGGTTGATATATAAGCATTTTTTCTTTCAGGTCAATAAGGCACGAGGTGCTCAGATACATTGAATGGTCACTCTTTGGAAAGAGTCAGTACAAAAATATTTGGGCGTATTACATTTTAGGAACATTTGTTATAAACCGAAATCTTTACTTAGATTGTCGAAAACACTTTAAATCCATGAGCTTATGTAATGAACAAGCATTTGATAATCCAATGTATCTTTTTAAAACGCCATGTTTAGTGGTTGTTTCTCATATCCTTGTGCTATTGATCTATGAATAAATCCCCTCGGATAATTAACTTCTAAAGAGATGCAATGTATTTCCAAGAGTTGGAGAAACTTTTAAACAGTTTATCATAAATCTCTTTTTCAATGAAATCCGTTTGAAGCTCAGTCTCAAGTTTGAGACACTTTTCACATTCATGCACATTTACAGAAGCAATATCCGCAGAAGAATTCATAATTACATTCACAATATCTTTGTTAATGACTTGTTCTAAGAATCGTTCGTTTTCATTCAAAACTTGATTCATTTTAACTTCAAATGTTTTTTTACTCTAAACGATGTTGTTCCACAGCCTGTTCCATTTGATGAAAGACATTTTAGACTTTAGAAAGTTCATCAACCAAATATTGATTGAATGTGTTAAATAAGTCTTTTAGAGCTTTTACACATAGAATTAATATTTCATCCCCAAAACAAGCTTTGCATGTTCGAACCCCCCGAACCCTCATAATACTGCGGGTGTGTTCTTTTCTCTGACTACCATCATCAAAATCAGCAAGATGGTGTTTAAGTTCATCAAACTCTATTAACCATACGACTTTAGGAGTCATTTGGAACCTCAACATGGAAGCGTCTACTAAAAGAGTGGGTATCTGTATAAATTCATAGAATTTTAAGACCAAAAAGGATTGTTTAGCATGATAATTCAGTTTGTGAACAAATGTTTTTTCCAAAATCTAAGAGCCACATAATCGACTGGTGTAGTATTAAGTTTCTTTTCTAACATTATAGGATCCTTTTGTTTTAAAAGCATTTTTAAACGACTCTCTTCAGCAAGCATTAAGGTCTCTTCGGAGTCAGGAATTACAATTAAATTAGTTTTCTCAATGATATCACCAACATAAAGCTTTGGTTCCAACTGCTGAGCTTTCTTTAGATAAAAAGGATTTTGAAAACCTAGAGCTTGTTTAGTGGTATGATCATAGAAAAACTGTGTTTTCATCAAACAAATGAACATATTGTGGCAGATTGATCTCTTTTTAAAAACTATATTACTAGCTGTTTGATCAGCTCTCTAAAAGCTATTTCCCTATCAATGTTTCTAGAATTCTTCTTTCATAAAATCCTTTTTGAGAAGATTAATCATTTGCATTAAGTTTCATTTTTCTTTTAAATGTTCTGAAATAGTTGTTTAAGATGAGATCTCTGCAGACTGTGCACATGAATGCTTGAAATTTATCTTACTCTTAAATCAACATTGTGTCCTCTTTCAAAACCCATTAACTTGTTCCTTATATCTTTCAAGCTCACCAGTTAAAGTATCATTGACACTCTTATTTAACAGATTAAATCTTGTGTACAGTTAACGACTTAGGTTTCAGTTGTTCAATCATAGATAATAACAATGCATCATGCAGTGTAGAAGAGTTAGAATTCCTGAACACTCCTGTTGTGATTCCAAACACATACTGAGAATAAGGAAATGATATTGTCTATCACTGGTTATTTCATCTCTGAATGGGTCACAACATTCGCTTGTTCAAAAAGGCATCACTTCACAACTTGATTAATCAATATTATTCCATTAATCATGATTGTGTACCTCAGCAAGAGCATATGAACCATAATGAGATAAATTCACCAGAGAAGGAAACTTGCAATGTGTGAGTTCATCACAATCAAGTCAAGTGCAGCCAAATTATCAGGTTGCTAAGGAGCATTATAGTAATGACATCTGTTGTGCTGACCTTTCTGGAATTCCTGGATCTACCAAAAATGCTAGTTCCTCCTCATGTAGAATGTGACCACTCACTTGAGCTTGTACCAACAACACTGTATCTTTAAACCATGAATCATTCCATTTCCTTTTTGGTTTAGTGCACTGTTTGGACATGTGTCCTTCCCCTTTACAGTTGTAACAAATAACATTCCTTTGTTTCCTAGTATTCCTTCCACTTGCTCCTGGAGTATAAGTCTTTGAAGTACCCACAGCTAAAGAAGTTTGTCGCCCTTGAATTGGTTGTAAGGTTACTCTTCCATTATTAATGGTAGCTTGTTGCCTATGGTTTGACAAATTCCTCAGCTGGTTAAATCGAACTTCATTTGCATGTCGTTCATGTTGTTCCAAGTGAGCATGAATCTGATCAACATTAGTAGTATGCAAGTCTTTGGCTCACTTAACACCAGTAACGAATTTGCTCCATTCAGCGAAAAGAGTGTTCAGAAACTTGGTATTGACTTGAAATTGCTCCAGTGGCATCTTGTAAATATTCATATCATTGAGTAGCAAAGTAATCTCAAGTAGTACTCGTGTAACGACTCTCCTTTCTTGTATGTAAATTTATCAAATTCATCGTACAACTTGCACTCTCGTTCTTGCTTCGTTAACGACGTTCCTTGTGATAAGGTGAAACAAATTGTTGATGTTGAGAGTTCCGGTAAGAGTGCTGATGAGATTGATAAGGAGACTGTGTCATTTGGTGAGATGCAACTAAAGCAAGAGGATCAGAGTTGCGTTCATGCATCAATCGAACTTTATTTGCATGTCGTTCATGTTGTTCCAAGTGAGCATGAATCTGATCAACATTAGTAGTATGCAAGTCTTTGACCAACTTAACATCAGTAACGAATTTTTCTCTATTCAGCAGGAAGAGTATTCAGAAACTTGGTATTGACTTGAAATTGCTCCAGTGGCATCTTGTAAATGTTCATATCATTGAGTAGCAAAGCGAATCTCAAGTAGTACTCGTGTAACGACTCTCCTTTCTTGTATGTAAATTTATCAAATTCATCATACAACTTGCACTCTCGTTCTTGCTTCGTTAACGACGTTCCTTGCATGAGCAGTTTGATTTTCTCCCAAATATCCTTGGCTTCACGATGTTGACTAACAAGAGCATAAATTTTAGTTGGAAGGCCTTGTAGAATGATGTTTATTGCTTTGATGTCACAGTCAGCTTGAATGGTTTCTGCAGGAGTTAATTCAGTATATTCCTTTGGTCTGGTTACACCATCCACTGTAATTGTTGGTCAAACAAGTGGACCTTTTCAAAAGAAGCAAGAATCATTCTACCATGAGGTCTATTCATCATATAAAGTTCCATTATGCTTTTCCACAAGTAATACAAGTGTTTTTTAAGCATCGGTGGTTTGTTGTCACCACCCGAGAGAAGTGACTTATCAGCAAGAGTCGTCATTGATAAAGTGGTATAAAAAAGATTACTGATCGATCAAGCGGTGATAGAAAATAGTTGTGTTTGTGATAGTTGTCTTTTGTGTGTATTAGGTCTTGAAACTATACAAGATTTTACAATTCTTGACAAAACCGGGAAAACAATTGAGTGTTTCACGGGATTCTACAAGTCAAAGAAATAAACCGTATAATTTTGATGAATCAATTTTGAGTTTTAAGTAAATGTTGCAAATTCGTATGATTAAGTAAAATTGCAAATTCGGGTCCTTAGAAAATTTGCAAATTCGTGTCCTTAGAAAAACTGCCAATTCGTGTCCTAAAGGAAAACTGCCAATTCGTGTCCTTATGGAAAACTGCCAATTCGTGTCCTAAAGGAAAACTGCCAATTCGTGTCCTTATGGAAAACTGCCAATTCGTGTCCTTATGGAAAACTGCCAATTCGTGTCCTAAAGGAAAACTGCCAATTCGTGTCCTTATGAAAAACTGCCAATTTGTGTCCTAAAGGAAAACTGCCAATTTGTGTCCTTATGGAAAACTGCAAATTCAGAGACACAAGAGAATTGCAAATTCGGAGAGAGCTATAAACTGCAAATTCGTGCAATACACGAACGAAACTCAAAATCTTTAAAACACAAAAGACACCTTTTTGATTGTTTATTCCCAAAATTTCTTGTATAACTAGAATTCTTAAACCTATAGGTACCTTAAAAATGACAACTTTTTGGTTTTTAAGCCAAAAATTTCAAAATCAAGATTTGTACTTTATAAGGTTTTTTGAAGACAAAAGATGAACAAAAATGAGTTTTTCTTTGATCCAAAGCAAATACACCTATATCCAAATATACTAGATCAAATTTACCTAGGTAAATGACCTTTTAGTGTACAAGAGAGCTTTGAATACAAGAGAAAGTAAAAAGATGCGTAAGGTTAAAAAAAACAAACCAAAAAGAAAAACAAACACAAGAACTAAGAAAATCACTCCATGGCTCTTGATACCAATTGTAGAATACAAGTAATCTTTGATATATGAACCAAGAACTAGAGAGAGAAAGTGGGAGGAATGATGTATTTTCTTGTGAGAGAAATTAGAGAACATGAAATGCATTAAGTGAAATGAAACATACAACCAACCAACCACCTCTCCAAAGCATGGAGAGGTGTATTTATACCCTAATAAGGCCGTCCATGGATGGGCTTACATGGGATTTCCATGGGATTTTCCTAACTTGGCCTATTAAGGTTCCAAAAATAACTAAATGAGCTAACGACTATTATCTATGGAGTGATCGACACTTTCCTAGGAATTTCGTATTCCTAACAAAAAAATTATAGTGATGATGAACCACAACCTTCTAGTAATGCAGAAAAGAAGGATGATGATGGTGTAAGTAAAACAAGTAGAATTAGTGATCAAGAGAAACCTGAGAGCAGTACTCCAAATATTAATACTGTTGGGCCAAGTATTAATACTGCTAGTGCAAATTTTAAAACTGGTAGTCTAAATATTAATACTGTTAGTCCAACAGTTATTACTACAAGGTCAAATCGCTCTCAAAATGTATCAGACATATTTTCTTTGGGAAGAAGCGCTACACTTGAAGCCACACATGCTGATTTATTTGGTGATGAAACGGAAATGGATATGAGCAACCTTACTACCTCATATCAAGTTCCTACTTCTCCAAATACAAGAATCCATAAAGATCATTCACTTGATCATGTGATTGGTGATATACAATTTGGTGTACAGACAAGGGGAATGACAAAGAATACAAATGAACATGGGTTCATTAGTGTTGTTTATGAAGGGAAAACTCATGAAGACCTTCATACTTGTCTGTTTGCTTGTTTCCTATCCCAGGAAGAACCAAAAAGAATTGCCAAAGCTCTAAGTGATCTAGCTTGGGTAGAAGCAATGCAGGAGGAGCTTTTATAGTTTAAACTACAAAAGGTTTGGATACTAGTGGATTTGCCTAAAGGTAAGAGAGCTATTGGTACAAAATGGATATTCAGGAACAAGAAAGATGAGAGAGGCATAGTAACAAGGAACAAAGCAAGGCTAGTTGCCCAGGGATATACTCAAGAAGAAGGTATAGATTATGATGAAGTTTTTGCTCCTGTGGCTAGAATTGAGGCAATAAGGCTGTTCTTAGCTTATGCTTCCTTTATGGGCTTCATGGTATATCAGATGGATGTGAAGAGTGCTTTCCTTTATGGTACAATTAAAGAGGAGGTATATGTGTGTCAACCTCTAGGATTTAAAGATCCTGACTATCCAGACAAAGTTTACAAGGTGGTGAAAGCACTGTAGGGTTTGCATCAAGCTCCAAGAGCTTGGTATGGAACCTTAGCCAAGTATTTATTGGACAATGGGTTTCAATGAAGAAAGATAGATTAGACCTTATTTATCAAGAAGCAAAAGGGAGATATTTTGCTTGTACATGTCTATGTTGATGACATTATCTTTGGCTCTACAACACAAGGAGTTGTGTACTGAATTTGAAAAACTGATGCATGACAAGTTTCAGATGAGTTCTATGGGAGAACTCAATTTCTTCTTAGGTTTGCAAGTGAAGCAAAGAGAAGATGGGATATTTATCAGTCAGGATAAATATGTAGCTGAGATATTAAGGAAGTTTGGTTTCACAGATGTCAGGACAACTAACACCCCAATGGATACAGAAAAGCCTTTGCTCAAGGATTTAGATGGTGATGATGTTGATGTTCATCTCTACAGATCAATGATTAGATCATTGATGTATCTTACATCATCTAGACCAGACATTATGTTTGCAGTATATGCATGTGTCAGATTCTAAGTTACACCTAAAGTTTCATACTCACATACTGTGAAAAGGATTTTTAGGTATCTAAAAGGTCAACCTAAACTGGGCCTTTGGTATTCTGATAGTGACTATGTTGGAGCAGGCTTAGATAGGAAATCAACAACATGAGGTTGTCAGTTCCTAGGGTGCAGATTGATATCATGGCAGTGCAAGAGGCAAACTGTGGTTGCCACCTCCTCTACTGAAGCTGAATATATGGCTGCTGCTAGTTGTTGTAGACAAGTACTATGGATTCAGAATCAAATGCTGGATTATGGGTATAATTTTATGCACACCATGATTAATATTGACAATAACAGCACTATATGTATTGTTAAGAATCCTGTTTCACATACTAAAACAAAACACATTAAGATTATATATCATTTTATAAGAGACTGCTATGATAAAAAGTTAATTCAAGTGGTTAAAATCCACACAGATCATAATTTTGCAGACTTACTTACAAAAGCTTTAGATGTGGGAAGGTTTCAATACTTGGTTGCAAGTATTGGAATGCTAAATCCTTAGAATTTTAATCTCTTTGTGTCTTTGTAATGTTTGTACAGGATTAGTACTGTTAGTTTTATCAATTAGTACTGCTAAGTATAAATTAGTACTGCTAGTTATACTTAAGACTGCTAGTTAAAACTGTTAGTCATAATTAATACTGTTAAACAAGAAAATACTTTGGATTGTGTATTCTTGGTTTTAGAATAATATTTACAGGCTAGGCATATTGAGTATCTGGTATTAAATTGAGGGGAGGCTAATAATGTCAACAGCATCAGAATGAATATAAGACATGTACAATCCAAACAAAGGTGTTTGATGTTGTCAAACACCTAGGCAAATATAAGAGGTTCGGTGAGGACACAAAGATACCTCAGTCTAGTGGTCCCCCTGAAAAGGTTGGTGATGAGGCTGTCCATAAGGAGTTGGGTGACAGAATGGAAAGGGCTGCCACTACTGCTTCTAGCTTAGAAGCAGAGCAGGACAGTGGTAACAACAATAGGACCCAATCCATGGCAACACTTAATGAGCCAAGTCCTTAGGGAACTGGTTCAGGTAGTGGTCCCAGGTGCCAAGATACCATATTGGGGGGTGTAGATGCTCAAACTAGGTTTGAGACTACATCTAAATAGTCCAATGATCCACCTCTCTCAAGAGATAACACACTTGGAAGTGGGGAGGACAGTATGAAACTAATGGCATTGATGGAACATTGTACAAAACTGTCTGAATTGGTGAGAAAAAGAAAAGAGAGATATAGTGAGCTGAAAAACAGAAAGAGAATTGTGTGATAAAAACAGAAAGAGTGAATTGGTGAGAAAAAGAAATGAGAGATTTAGTGAGCTGAAAAACAGAAAGAGAGATTGTGCGAGATTTATGGTGGCAATGCTTGTTGTAACAAAATTGAAGTTGATACTGCTAGGTATAAACTTAACACTGCCAGTATTAAGTTAGTACTGCCAGGCATATCTTAATACTGCTGGGTAAAGTTAATATGACTGGGCTTAAAGTTAGTACTGCTAGGCTAAAACTAGTACTGGTGGGTGACCGTTAGTACTGTTTGAGGCATAACAGAATTGATAAACTTGGTATAACATGGTCTTAAAAAATGACAAACTCGACACGAACAACAAACTCGGTAGGATTCCGACTTGATAAACTTGGTATAACATGGTCTTAAAAAGATTAAACTGGATGATAAGAGTTTAAAAACGGCTAAGACAATTGAGATTGTTGAAACACTTGACTGTAAATTCATTTTTGACAAGTTTGATTTAAAATGATCAAACTCGGAAGAGTCAAACTCGGTAGTTAACGATTGAAATGTCAAACTCAGTAGTTAAATTTAAAAAAGTCAAAATTTAATTTCAAAAGTGTCGAATTTGTTGCTACGTGCATAAGATTTTTGGGGAAAGGCTTATGAGACTTAGTGTGTGTTAATGATAATTGTCTGAATATATTGTTTAAAGCTCAAATGTCTGTATCACGATCAGTTTCTCATGTGAAGTTGAATATCAATCGTTTGTGAAAAAGTAGCGCAAACATTAAAAACAATTTGACAAGATTTGATTAATTTTATAATGTGTGTCAAATAGGTCTATTCTGAATTGTTTAAGTGGTCTAAGTCATGTTCGGTTTCAACCATTTTCTGCATTGAACAGAATGAGGAGTGAGTGACTTAGTGACCAGTCAGTTGTTGAATAGATGTGTTTGTTTACATAGTATAAAATTGAAACAAACAAGAATTTCACAATAACTAGAGTCTTGTAGAATCTAAGTAATCTTTAACCACACCAATAAGTATGAAGAAATTTGGAGAGAAAAAGAGAGTAGGAGGTTGCTTCTAGTGAGAGAGTGAAAGAGAATAAATGTATTACTATGTGAAAATAATGAAACAACCAACACCATTTCCATAGCATGGAAAGGGTTAATATACCTACTATGTTAGGCCGGCTATGGGCTTTGTCCATGGGCTTTTCCTAAGCTAGCCTATCTAGTTTCCAAATATTACTTAACCAGCTATCTAACGATATTTTTGGAAGTGACCGATACTTTCGTATTCCTAACAATCTCCCCCTAAGGGAGGTCACTCCATATTATAAAAACTTAAACCTAGCATACTATGCTTTGTCTTCAGTCTTGTGCTCGTAGATTTGTTTTCTTGACTTCATCTTGTGAATATGGCATAGTGAGCTTTGACTTTAGGCTTGAGCTTGTTCTGATAGGCTTGACTTGTATGTGAACTTAAACTTCTTTGAGATCATTAACCAAGCATAATCTCTTATCATCATTTTGTGATCTTATCGCCGTCTTATGCACTTGTGACCTTTGGACCGACATGCTCATACTGTTGTTGTTTCTTGGTCTTGAAAGCTTGAATAAGACATCTTTCTTGAAATTCTTTAACTATAACACTTCGTCACTTCGAGAAAGACGTTCGGTATCAAAGTGACAGAAACTTCTTTGAAATTCTTTGACTTTAATACTTCATCACTACAAGAAAGACTGTTGATAGAAATAATGCCTAAAAACATTATTAATATTTTTCACATCATTACGTTTTGAGAATCACAAAATATAAAAACGTTTAATGTAAAAATTAAACGTAAACAAGTAATTAGTAGTAAATTTTCATTTTGAAAATTATATCACTTAAAGGTATGAATAAATAAATGCTTAATGCATTTTATGATCAAAGGAATTTTTTATTCAAACCTCACACTTTTATAAAATGTTGTAAACATTTTTATAAACATTACAAAACATTTTCTACAATTAAAAGAAATGCTTTATTCAAAATAAACATTTTGAATTTCAAATTTTCAGACCTAAAACGGCTAGAAAAGTTCCAAAAAATTCCCCCCTACACAAAAGACAAACTGGGGAGCCCCTAGTCTAGGGTGGCCCCCTTAAATACACGGGCGGCCCCCTTAATTTTAAGGGGACCGCCCACCTATTTAAGGGGACTGCCCATAGATTGACGCTCCTCCAATTTGTCCTATAAATACTGGACTTTTCCTCACTATTTTCTCACCTTTTGCACTCATTCTTTCTGATCTAAAACAACCCACACATCTCATTAAAATCCTTTGATCATCTAATCATAAAGCTTTGTTTCCAAGTGATCCAAGCTCAATTCCTCAAGTGCAAGAGAAGAATACTTCCATCATCAAGTGAAGAAGTATTACACCTTAGTGTGTATTGCAACCTTGTTGCATTCATATCACATATTTGTAAATTAATTATATATCTTGTAAGTTGTGTAGTAGATAGATCTTGGTGATTGTTGTAAGTATAGTTGAATCTTAGTGATTCATCCAAGTTGTGATAGTTAGGTGTAAAAGTAGAAGTGAAGTAGTGAAGTAGTGTGGTGAAGAATACTAAGGCGTGAAGAAGTTGTGAAGTCATGATAGATTGGTTCTAGCTAAGATTAGAACTCGACATCTAGCTTAGTGTCGAAAATTGATATAAGCGAAAGTTGTGTACGGTTTTCTCCGCCATAAGGGAGTTTGTTGACATAGTGAAGAAAACTCTCGAGTTAGGTGCTCGAGGAGTGGAGTAGGGCGAAGAGGTGCTTCGTAACCGAACCACTATAAATCCTTGTGTTGTGGTTTGATCTTTCTAACTCTTATCTCTTATTTCTTTATTTGTTCTTACTTATTTATATTATTCATATTGTGCAAGTATTAAATTCACAAAAAGTTCGAATCTCAGTTTTTGATAAAACAAAAATAAACATTTAATTTATAAAAGCGGTAAAACTATTCAACGCCGCCTCTAGTCTTTCACGAAAAGGAAACAAACAAATTGGTAATCAAGAGCCACTCAAACAAGATTTTTAAAATAAATTGTATTTAAACTAGAATCGATCTATGAAATCCGGAAAAATTTTAGAAGGGCAAACAAGTGCAAAGACCACCACTATTTGAAAGTGATGGATTTATTTATTGGAAAAATATATTCGAAACTTATGTGAAGTCAAAAGATCTAGATCTTTGGCATGTTATTACCGATGGTGATTTTCCTCCTATTCAAAATATCCCGAACAAGAAAAGGATGAGATTGTAACAATTTCATAAACAAAACATAGTAACGTAAAAAGAAACTTGGATAAAAAATAAATGAAGCTAAAATGTGTAATATTATCAAGCTTATTACCCTGTCAAAAATATGAAAATAAGTTTTATGTGTCCAAATCCCGCAAAAAAAAATTGGGATACTTTGTTATCACTCATCAAGGTAAAAATCAACAAAGCAACTAAAAATAGAAATCTTCTAGATCAACAATATAACAAATCATGATTCCGGAAAGCGGAATCAATAGATTTGTCTTTGCTAAATTTAACAACTATTATTACTAAGTCTCAAAGCACTTGATGAGGTTTTTCTAGCAAGAATTGTGTTAAGGAAATTTCTTGAGGGCATTACATCCTAAATGGCGCGCAAAAGTCACGGCGATTGAAAAATCAAAGAATTTAACAACTCTATCACTTGACGAACTCATTGGAAATTTGAAGGTTTATGAAGAAGTTATTAAGAAAGATTTCGAAACCGGCAAAAGCAAAAGAGAACAAAGTAGATCTATGACTTGAAAGCTAGAAAGAATCGTAGTGATGAGCTAGCTTCAACTCCAATAGTGAGATAAAGAATACGTCATGGCCTGAAGAAAGACTTCAATAAATTCTTCAAAAGACGAGGCGATTCGTAAGACAACCACTTGAAGAAAGAAAATCATTCCAAAGAAATAAAGCGACAAAAAATGGCAAAGGCGAAAGAAAATGCTTTAAGAGAGGACGATCCAAATCATCTCACGAGAATGTCCGAAACAATCAAAAAAACAATAATCAAAAGGCGCGTTGTGTTGGAGTATCTTCAGTGAAAGCGATTAAATGAAAGAGGGAAAAGACAAAGGACGAAAAGTGTCTTATGGCTAAAGCTTCTAATGAGGTACTTTCCGAAACCGAATACTTTAGTGATGACCAATCATCATTAGACAAAAATGACTTAGATAATGAATATAGTAGACTATGCAAAATAGGACTAAAAGTCATGGCTAAAAATAAAACTCTAAAACAAGCTAAAATAAAATTAGAAAATGAAGTTCTAGAATTAAAAGATAAATTATCTAGGTTAGAAAAAAGGTAAGGAAGTAAATGAAGAATGCAAATTATGTCAAGACCTTAAGTTTGAAAATGAGAAGCCTAGAAAAGAAATATCTAGGCTAAATCAATTTAATGATAGTAGTCACTCACTTAAGAAAATAATAAGTTCTCAAAAACCTTCCAGAGATAAATCCGGTTTAGGATTTAATTTTACCAAAGGGTCACCTAGCGAAACCAAACAAGTAAATTTTGTAAGAGCTCAAAAAGTCGAGTCGAATGAAAAATTGATAGAATCAAACCCAAACTCAAAACCAAATCTTATACTTATAAACAATACTAAAATTCCTATTGCAAGTGGTGATGAGGTAAAACGTTTTTACAAAACTTCCTTAAAACCCAGAGTCGGATTTACTAAACCCACAATGAGGTCTAAAACACCTCCTCCGAGAAGAAAAGAAAACTTTCATCCTCGTTCCAAAACACCTCAACCTAGGAAAGACCAAGGTAGGCCAAATTACTCTGACACTAATCACACAATGTGGAGTCATCCAC
The DNA here is from genome assembly GCA_026074375.1 of Tanacetum coccineum. Lineage (NCBI taxonomy): Eukaryota > Viridiplantae > Streptophyta > Magnoliopsida > Asterales > Asteraceae > Tanacetum > Tanacetum coccineum. The sequence continues at coordinate 41,205 of BQNB010014028.1, read as the reverse complement.
ACCAATCAAGCTTTACTCAATGTGGAAGATGTTCACCGTGCATGTGTTCGAATCAAATGCAAAACATGTTCGGAAACAATACTTCGGACCCATGAAACGATGGGGACCAAATGGCTAAATTATCATATCTTCCGAGGTTAATCATCTATAAGCATCATTTAGCTTTCGTCAAACAAATTGAAGAACTAATATAGGATTTCCATAAATTCTCATCCTTAAAGCTTGCTACCTTGAAGATTTTAAAGTAATTTCTCTTGAAGGCTAAGGTACGTCTTACTCTCCAATTACGTAAATTATAGATTGGTATATGATATACTTAATATTAGTGATAGATAGGAAATATGGTAGTCTCTAGAAATGCCATTTGTTGGCTTTCTAGTTTTTAAAAGAATTTATTCATTAGGAACCATTCTTTCACATGGATTATCTATGAACCACTATAAAATGGAAATCCTCTATGGCCACGAACTCACGCAGACGAAGAAAAATGAGTTTGTGGATAATAATTAACATAGAAGTATGATTAGTTTTGCATCGAAAAAGTCTTAAACCACTATGGATGAAACAAACTCCTTTCCACCTCGACGCTCGCCTCAACTACGTCTATCAACATCGCCTTGTTGAAGTCTTTACTCCATTCCAATCTCTCATCCTCCACAATATCCACTCATCCCCTAGAAAACGTTATTGGTAATCTAAATCAAAGAACTCTTAGGTCGCAAGCTCAAGACAAAAGCAATTTCTTTTTCTTTATTTCAACAATAGAACCTAAAAATATAAATGAGGCATTAAAAGATGAAAATTAAATAATGGCCATGCAAGAGAAATACCAATTTAAAACAAATGATGTTTGGAAACTAGTCCAAAATCCCATGGATATGACCATTATAGGAACAAAATGGGTATATAGAAATAAACTCAATGAAAATGGCGTCGTAACTAGAAACAAAGCTAGGTTAGTCGCCCAAGGTTATAATCAACAAGAAGGAATTGATTATGACGAAACATATGCACCCGTAGCTAGACTAGAGTCCATAAGAATACTTTTAGCTTATGCTTGCGCACTAGACTTTAAGTTATACCAAATGGATGTGAAGAGTGCATTCCTTAACGGTTTTATCAATGAGGAGGTTTACGTGGCACAACCTCTGGGATTCATTGACTTCGCAAAACCTAATTATGTCTATAGACTTAAGAAAGCTCTTTCCAAAAGCTTGGTACGATCGATTAAAATCCTTTCTTATTAAACATGATTACTCCATGGGAATGGTAGATAAAACACTCTTCACTAAAAAGAAAAACTCCAACCTCATTATTGTCTAAATATATGTTGATGACATTATATTTGGATCAACTTGTCAAGAAATGTGTGATGACTTTGCCAAGATCATGCATGATGAGTTTGAAATGAGTATGATGGGGGGAACTAAATTTTTTCTTAAGATTACAAATAAAACAATTAAATGATGGAATATTTTTTAATCAATCAAAATATATTAAGGAAATACTTAAGAAATTTAGACTAGAAGACTCTAAGCCAATAAAAACCCCTATGTCTACGGAAACCAAACTCACGAGAGACGAAGAAGGTGAGTCCGTAGATAATACCAAATATAGAGGTATGATAGGTAGTTTATTATACTTAACGGCAAATAGACCCGATATTATGTTTAGTGTTTGCCTTTGTGCATGCTTTCAAGAGGATCCCAAAACCTCTCACCTAGAAGCGGTTAAACGTATCTTCCAATACATTAAAGGCACTATGCATTTAGGATTATGGTATCCTAAGGGATCCGACATAGAAACAATAGTGTATGCGGATTCGGATCATGCGGGAGATTACGTAGATCACAAAAGCACTAGTGGTGTTTGCACGTTTATAGGATGTTGTCTAACATCTTTGTTTTCGAAGAAGCAAACCGCTCTTGTCATCTCCACAACCGAAGCGGAATATGTAAGCGCCGAAAAGGCTTATCAACAAGCCCTATGGGTGAAACAAGCTCTCGTAGACTATGGCGTTAGGTTAGATGACATTCCAATAATGTGTGATAACAAAGGGGCTATAGACTTAAGTAAGAATCTTGTTCAACACTCACGAACAAAACACATTGAAATTCGTCATCACTTCCTTCGCGATAATGTTCAAAAAGGGAATATCTCTATAGAAAAGGTCTCATCGGAAAACAACATAGCCGATATTCTAACTAAACCGCTTAAACGTGAGCCATTTAACTACTTACGTCTAGGTCTAGGAATGATGGAACAAATTGATTAAGTTTTTGGCATAATAAAGAAATGATAATCATCAATAAACTGTTTGTCAAAAATCTGAGAAAATATTTCTCAACAGGTGGCGGCCCCCTTAATTCATAAAGGGCGGCCCCTCTAATTTTAAGGGGACCATCCAGACTTTAAGGGGACTACCCACCTGACTGACTAATTTTTTTTTCTGTGTCTAGGTTTCTATTTTATACAAAAACACAAGATTGGAAAAAGTCTATAAGCAAACTTTTACAAATTCTTCTATCTAAATGCATATCTAATTATACAATAGTCCCAATCTATTATTCTAAAAAGTCTTTCTCACAACTAGGAGCACATGAAAATCAATTTTCATATATTGTTGAGATATGCTAAAAACATTTTTCACATATGCATAATGTTCTCTTACTTGTTGTCAAAAGTATATAATCTAATATATATTTTCGGCCATCTTGGTTGAGCAAAATTAAATCAAGGAGCATTTGGATTATTTCTTAGGTTTTACATGTCTTAGTGTCGAAATAATCGCTACTCCACATTTGTCGCACTTAGGCACACACTAGTATTTGCACAAAAGTTTGGTTCATTTTTTTAACTTAACCCTCTTGTCAAGAAAAATTCTTTGTGCATTATATCTAGTTACTATTTTATATGCTCTTCATTCTTTTGGTCTATAATTCACATATGATTATATGCCAAAGTTATGTGAGCTAGTTTATCCTACAACTTGTCATATGTATGTAGAATCTTGAATGCTTAATTGCTATATGCTAAGAAATCTTAATTGCCATAAAAGGATAGACTTGCTGCAAATTAACCACCAAAATAGAAAACCCCACACAAAATTTTGAGAAAAATCAATTTTTAGGAAACCTGGGAAATAGCAGTAGGCGACCCCCTTAATTCACAAAGGGCGGTCCCCTTATCTTTAAGGGGACCGACCCCTAATTTAGGGGACCGGCCTAGTAGATCACGGGTAAAACAATTTTTTTCATCCCTTTTTGACCAAATACCCCCTAGACTTAGCTACTATTTCCCTAAATTCACAAACATTTCTTGGATTTGATCCTTTAAATGCTCAGTCTTCCTAATTTAAACCTTTCCTCCACTATAAATACATCCTCAACCATCATCATCACAATCATCCTCACCAATGACATCTCCTAACAAACCCACATCCAAACCATCAAGGGTAGCCAAAATGAGTGTGAAACCCATTTGGAGGAAGAAACTAAACCCTTGTAACACATCCAATAAGCTCAATGTAAGTTCACCTACACCAATGCCAAAACCACTCACTCCTCATCATGAACCATCTCAAGAAAACAATCACCCCAATCATGCATCACCAAATCCTTACATTAAGGACACTTCCACATCACCAAAAGTTGTCTTACATCCTTTATTTCCCATCTCACCCATCAATTCACATGTTACTCACACTCAAGCTCCACCTCAAAGTGACAACCAAACTTAACACACACCACCTCTATCTCCAAGTAGAGAAAGCCTAGTTGATGACATTAATAAACTACAAGACCTATCAAATCTCTTAGCCATGTATCTCTCACAACAACAAAACAACATTCCCTCATCACCTTACTCTCCAAACCTGCCACACACCCTCAACATTAACCAAGTTGAAACCCATGTTGGGTATTGCCCTTGTTGTATCTTCACCCAAAAATAATTCACCCTTCCACAACCGCCTCCGCTCCAAACTCTCCAACCAACTAATCTCATAATATGCCTCCAAATAATCGTCAAACCCTTTTGTGTCGCAAGCAAGTCAAAAATCCTTCTATGGCTATTTAGGATTTTTTTTGTATTAATATGCTTCTAAAGCATATTTGTTTTTCTTTATGTATGCTTGTGTGAAGTTCACACACATTGTCCTAAATGAATGAAGTATCTTTTGCTTTGATGTTTGCTTGCACTTGTCATATTTTTCCTTCCTTCTTGCTACATGTTAGAAATATTTGTATTGTTCTAACTCGTTTTTGTAGCCAAGAAACCATAGCTCGATTCCTTAGTGCCCTCGAACGAGGGGGAGCACACATCAAGGGGGAGCATTTATTCCGTCGATTTTACTAGCAATTCTCGACGATGCCTTTTTCATTCTACAAAAAGGGGGAGAAATGACATAAAACTCACTAAATACTTGTTTAAAAATAGATTTACATTAATTGAGTTTAAATTTTGTAATCATCAAAAAGAGGGAAATTGTTGATAGAAATAATGCCTAAAAACATTATTAATATTTTTCACATCTTTACGTTTTGATAATTACAAAATATAAAAACGTTCAATGTAAAATTAAACGTAAACAAGTAATTAGTAGTAAACTTTCATTTCGAAAATTATATCACTTAAAGGTATGAATAAATAAATGCTTAATGCATTTTATGATCAAAGGAAATTTTTATCAACCTCACACTTTTATAAAATGTTGTAAACATTTTTATAAACAATACAAAATATTTTCAACAATTAAAAGAAATGTTTTATTAAAAATAAACATTTTGAAATTCAAATTTTCGGACTTAAAACGGCTAGAAATTTTCAGAAATTTCTCCCTACACAAAAGGACAAACTAGGGAGTGCCCAGTCTAGGGCGGCCCCCTTAAATACACGAGCGGCCCCCTTAAAAGTAAGGGGACTGCCCATAGGTAGACACTCCTCCAGTTTGTCCTATAAATACTGGACTTTTCCCCACTATTTTCTCTCCTTTTGCACTCATTCTTTTTGTTTTAAAACAACCCACACATCTTATTAAAATCCTTTGATCATCTAATCATAAAGCTTTGTTTCCAAGTGATCATAGCTCAATTCCTCAAGTGCAAGAGAAGAATACTTCCATCATCAAGTGAAGAAGTATTACACCTTTGTGTGTTGTTGCAATCTTATTGCATCCATATCATAACTTGTAAATCATTTATAAATTGTGTAGTTGTTAGATCTTGGTGATTGTTGTAAGTATAGTTAGATCTTGGTGATCTTTCCTAGTAGTGTTAGTTAGGTGTGATTATAGTAGTGGCTTGGTGAAGTAGTGGTGTGAATAAAACTCTCGAGTTAGGTGCTCGAGGAGTGGAGTATGGCGAAGAGGTGCTTCGTTACCGAACCACTATAAATCCTCGCGTTATGGTTTGATTGTTCTTACTCTTATCTCTTATCTTACATTTTTTCCTACTATCATATTGATTGTTTAGATAAGTATATTGTTCATATTGTGCAAGTGTTGAATTCACATAAAGTCAAATCTAGAATTTTTATAAACACTTTAAAACCTTAAATTAAAAAGTGGTAAACTATTCAACCCCCCCTTCTAGTTTTCCACAGTCGGATCTGAGCATGTGCAGGGTGCTCGACCGCACAGGGCCTCCAATTTTGAGGGACCCAAAAAATTTAAGCATGAAGAGTGATTTAATAACCTTTAAGCTTATAATTGATGATAGAGTGTTCAAAAACATAACAAAGAGCCGTTTGAGTCATAAACATGCTAAAATTGTCAAAATTTAAATGGTCATTTAAAAAAGTGTGAAAAGGCAGACAAGGCAAGTGACTGAGGAAGAAGATGATGAGTTTTTGTCATTGTCATTTTCACCCCAAAGTATATAGTGTTTACAATTTTTTCCTTATCTCAATAAAAAGAGCAGAACTTATAAAGTATTTTCAATTTCAACCCTTATTTTATATTGATGACTGCATTTTTGCATTTGAATATAATGAACTACATGTATATTTTTCAATAAATGTTCCAAAATAGTGGTGACAAGTCTCGACAAGTTTCACATTTATTTTGATATTTTTGAAGACTTCTAATTGTAACAGTTATAAAAATTTATATTCTATATAGTTTAGAATATTTCATGTTTATGTGTCAATTTTTCTTTGTTGTTATATAACAAGGGCATCAATATTTACATAACGATTATGTCAACGGTATGTTTTTTTATAGCACAGGCCCCCGAAATCAACGGGACGGCCCTGAATAGCACGTGTTATTAATCGTTGTAGATGGGCACGTAGCTTTGAATTCCTTTGTTATTCTATGAATGCTGATAGGAATGGACTAACGTGTTGTGAATCTTAGTTGGAATTACGAAAACCTTGAAATTTCATCTGCCAATGTATGTATATAAAACATCAAACGGGTATAAACCAAGGGTTGCAATCACTTGCTGTAAGTTAATGCGTGACTACTCTTAACAAAAATGGAGGTATGTAATTTTCTTATGTAAAACTTTAATTTTTCCTAAAAAACAAGCCTGGTGCAACGCACGAGTATGAACGCCTCGTATAGTTATAATACTCGTGTTTTTCTTATTGTTAGAAAGATGATAGCTCAACCTCCAATAGTGAAGATGAGAATACGCATCGCCGTAAGAGACTTCAAGATATCTTCAAATCGAAGACGAGGTCGAATCATAGGACAACACATGAAGAATAAAATCATTCCAAATACATAAAGACGACAAATGGCAAAGGCAAAAGAATATCCTTTAGTGTGGAGATCCAAACCATTTCATCAAAGAATGTCAAAAACTATCAAAATATCAAATCAAAAGGCGTTTATTGGTAGGATCTTGGAGTGTGCGACGATGATGGAAAGATGGGAGGCAATGGAAAATAAAATGTGCCTTATTGCTTAAGTTCTAATGAGGTACTTTCCAAAACCGAATACTTTAGTGATGACCAATCATCATTAGACAAAAATGACTTAGATAGTGAATATAGTAGACTATGCAAAATAGGACTACAAGTCATGGCTAAAAATAAAACTCTAAAACAAGCTAAAATAAATTAGAGAATGAAGTACTAGAATTAAAAGATAAATTATCTAGGTTAGAAAAAGGTAATGTAAATGAAGAATGCAAATTATGTCAAGACCTTAAGTTTGAAAATGAGAAGCTTAGAAAAGAAATATCTAGGCTAAATCAATTTAATAATAGTAGTCACTCACTTAAGAAAATAATAAGTTCTCAAAAACCTTCCGGAGATAAATCCAGTTTAGGATTTAATTTACCAAAGGGACACATAGCGAAACCAACAGTAAATTTTGTAAGAGCCAAGAAGTCGAGTCCGAAAGAAACATTGAGTAGAATCAAACCAACTCAATAACCCAAAATTTTATTACTTTTATAACAATACTATAATTTCCTATGAAAGTGATTGTATGAGGTAAAATGTTTTTACAAACCTTCCTGAAAACCCAGAGTTGGATTTACTAAACCCACAATGAGGTCTAAAACACCTCCTCCGAGAAGAAAAGAAAACTTTAATCCTCGTTCCAAAACACCTCAACCTAGGAGAGACCAAGGTAGACCAAATTACACTAACACTAATTACACAATGTAGAATCATCCATACCAACCAAGCTTTACTCAATGTGGAAGATGTTCACCGTGCATGAGTTCGAATCAAATGCAAAACATGTTCAGAAATAATCACTTCGGACCCATGAAACGATGGGGACCAAATGGGTAAATCATCATATCTTCCGAGGTTAATCATCTACAAGCATCCTTTGGCTTTCGTCAAACAAATTGATGAACTAATATAGGATTTCCGTAAATCCTCATCTTAAAGCTGGCTACCTTGAAGATTTTAAGTATTTCTCCTTGAAGGCTAAGGTATGTCTTACTCTCTAAATTGTAAATTATAGATTGGTATATGATATACTTAGTATTAGTGATAGATAGGAAATATGGCGGTCACTAGAAATGCCATTTGTTAGTTTTCTAGTTTTTAAAAGAATTTGTTCATTAGGAACCATTCTTTCACATAGATTATCTATGAACCACTATAAAATGGAAATCTTCTATGGCCATGAACTCACATAGACGAAGAAAAATGAGTTAGTAGATAATAATTAACATAGAAGTAGGATTAGTTTTGCATCGGAAAAGTCTTAAACCATTATGGATGAAACTCCTCCCCCGCCTAAAACGTCACCATTTGAAAGAGATGAGTTAGTCGTAAGATAAGAAGGTATTGAGGTTAGTAAAATAAAACCTATGCAATGATCTTGAAGACATTTCATTAGAAAATAATCAAATTGTAAATATTAAAGAATCTAAAACTCATCCCTTAGAAAATGTTATTGGTAATCTAAATCAAAGAAGTCTTAGACAAAAGCAATTTCTTTTGCTTTATTTCAACAATAGAACCTAAAAATATAAATAAGGCATTAAAAGATGAAAATTGGGTAATGGCCATGCAAGAGAAACTAAACAATTTAAAACAATGATGTTTCAGAACTAGTTCCAAATCCCAAGATGGATATGACCAATAAAGGAATTCAATGGGTATATAGAAATAAACTCGATGAAAATGGCGTCGTAACTAGAAACAAAGCTAGGCTAGTCCCCAAGGTTATAATCAAAAAGAAGGAATTGATTATGACGAAACATATGCACCCATAGCTAGACTAGAGTCCATGGAATACTTTTAGCTTATGCTTGCAAATAGACATTAAGTTATACAAATGGATGTGAGAGATGCATTCCTTAACGGTTTTATCATGTGGAGGTTTACGTGCACAACCTTTGGGATTCATGATCTTCGCTAAAACCTAATTAAAGTTATAGACTAAAGAAAGCCCTTTATGGACTTAAACAAGCACCAAAAGCTTGGTACGATCGATTAAAAGCCTTTCTTATTAAACATGATTATTCCATGTGAATGGTAGATAACACTCTCTTCACTAAAAAGAAAGACTCCAACTCTTATGTACCAAATATATGTTGTATGGAATTATACTTCGGATTAACTTGTCAAGAAATGTAGTGATGACTTTGCCAAGATCATGCATGATGAGTTTGAAATGAGTATGATGGGGGAACTAAACTTTTCTTAGGATTTACAAGTAAAAAACAATTTGGATGATGGAATATTTTAATCAAATCAAAATATATTAAGGAAATGCTTAAGAAATTTGGACTAGAAGACTCTAAGCCAATGAAAACCCTATGTCTACGGAAACCAAACTCACGAGAGACGAAGAAGGTGAGTCCGTAGATAATACCAAATATAGAGGCATGATAGGTAGTTTATTATACATAATGGCAAGTAGACCTGATATCATGTTTAGTGTTTGCCTTTGTGCACGCTTTCAAGGGGATCCCAAAACTTCTCACCTATAAGCGGCGGTTAAAAGTATCTTCCGATATGTTAAAGGCACTATGCACTTAGGATTATGGTATCCTAAGGGGTCCGGCATAGAAACCATAGATATGCGGACTCTGATCATGCGGGAGATTATGCGGACTGAAAAAGCACTAGTGGTATTTGCACGTTTATGGGATGTTGTTTAACATCTTGGTTCTCGAAGAAGCAAACCGCTCTTGCTATTTCCACTACCGAAGCCGAATATGTAAGCGCCGGAAAGGCATGTCAACAAGCACTATGGATGAAACAAGCTCTCGTAGACTATGGCATTAGGTTAGATGACATTCCTATTATGTGTGATAAAAAAGGGGCTATAGACTTAAGCAAAAATCCCGTACAACACTCTCGTACAAAACACATTGAGATTCGTCACCATTTCCTTCGTGACAATGTTCAAAAAGGAAATATTTCCATAGAAAAGGTGTCATCGGAAGATAACATTGCCAAGATTCTAACTAAACCCCTTAAACGTGAGCCCTTCAATTACTTACGTCTAGGTCTAGGAATGATGGAACAAATTGATTAAATGCTTACTAAGTAGTCTCATTACCATAAATGACTGATAAGGAACTTAAAAGTAAATAAGAACAATGAACTAAAATCAAAACTGAGATGCCAAAATCATTTTTTGTCAGATGGGAGGCCCCCTTAATTCTTAATGGGCGGTCCCCTTAAAATTAAAGGGACCGGCCATACAATTAAGGGGACTCGCCATCTGACAGTAAAAAAAATTTCTTTCTCTTTCTGAGTCTAGGATTCTATTTTGTACAAAATCAAAAATTGGGAACTCTTTAAAAGAACAATCTACATACAAGATTACATAACCTTGGTTTAGCCAAAATTTAAGTTTTTCTACTTATGTATATAAAAGTCCCAATTCACTTTAACAAAATCCTTCTCACGACTAGGAGTACGTGAAAAATCCATTTTCATACATTGTTGATATATGCTAAAAACATTTTTCAAATCATGCACAATGATCTCACATTTGATGCCAAAATATATAATCCAATATATACTTTGACAATTTTGTTTGAGTAACATTAAATCAAGGAGCACTTGGATTATTTCTTAGGTTTTCCGTTCTTAGAATCGAAATAATCATTACTCCACATTTGTTGCATATAGGCACACACTAGGATTATAAATGCAAACACAAGTCTCTTTTAAATGCGTTTACAACACATAGGGTTTGTCTAAGAAATCTTAAAAGCATTACAACTATTTAGAGTATTAAAACTATTTGTATTATATGATTTCTATTGAAGACTTTATTTTACCTTTTTACATGCTTGTTTACATGTTATTCTTGCTAAATTACCCTTAGACTTGATCATGCTTTAAACAAAATTACAACTTTGCTTACCGATCTTCTTGTTGCTCTAAATGTTGTAGTCATAGTTGCCAAATAAAAACTAGTACTTGCTACAAAATGGCCACAAAACAGACCACCTTTTTACCATTTCCAGAAACAAAACAAAAATCTGGACTTTCTGGACTTTCCAGGTGGCGGCCCCCTTAAATCAAACGGGCGGTCCCCTTAAAATTAAAGGGACCGGCCATACAATTAAGGGGACCGGCCACCTGAGACACGATTTTTACTGTTTCTTTTTGCTCTTTGACCCTCTTTCACCTAGACTTAGCTATAATTTCCCTGAACTCACCAACATCCTTTGGATTGACTTTCCAACAATGTCCATCTTTCCTTAATTACACCATTCTCCTAGTATAAATCAACCCTCATCCTTAACACATTTTCCACACTCATCTTGTCTTCTCCAATGTCTTCCCCTCACAATCCTTCACCCAAACCTTCAAAGGTTGCCAAAATATCCGTAAGACCCATTTAGAGAAAGAAGTTGAACCCTTGTCACACATCAAATATGGATGATGTTAACTTACCCACTCAAATTTCCAAACCACAATCTCCTCTCAATCAAAATCAACCATCTCAAGAGAACTCTCCTACCACTCAAACAAACCATGATTCTCTACCATCTTACTCACTTCCACTTGGTGATTCTTGTAGCACTAATGTTGGACACACTCCCTCTCCACCACAAAGTGAATCAATCTCAAACCCCATTTCCTCACTTACTTATCAATCCACATGTTGATAGTGTGCTTCATGCTCAAACTCCATGTGGAGATCTTTATAACTCCTAGGATCGAAAATAACAAAGTATTGATACGCAGCGGAATATAAATAAAGAACAATGTTATTTTCACAAGGTTTTACATTCATACAAGCCCTACATACAAGCCCTAATTCTATATGATCAGTATAGAATAATTACCTAACTATAACAGGGATCAAGAACACCTTGACCTTAGGGCTAAGATGATCTCAAGTGGTGAGATCACCTGGTGTTTTCTGACTACATGATTAAAACACCTTAAAAACACACTAGACGTCTATGAAAACATATACATAAACTATGTCTAGGGATCTCTTTATATAGAGAGTCCATTTAGACTTATAAGGAAATCTAATTGTATTAGGAATAAATATTTTTCTAATCTTTGATCTTTATCTTTTAAGGAAGTCTTCTAGAATCCTCCATCTTTTGTAGAATTCAATAATGTTGAATTAGTCTTTTGTGTTTCATTCTTTTTGTATTATTATTTTTGTAGTAAAAATACACTAACAGTATTAACTACTAACTAGCAGTATTAACTTTTGTCTAGCACCATTAAGTTATACTAGTAGTATTAACATGATAACCACTTCAATAAACTTTCCACAAGAACCTAAACTCGAACTCTTAGCTTCCACGTTCATATCACCTTTGCTGTGATTACACTTCGTATTCATCATCAACTTTTGAGGTTTTTAGAAATTAGGGTTTCCATAAAAATTAATTTAAGAATTAAAACCCTAATTTTTACAAACATCTTTATCCTCTTCATTCCTCAATACCTTATCTTTAATACCCAAGTGTTCAAAGAAAAACTTCCAATAACAATAACAAGAACACTATTAAAAGCAATGATTAAAGAGAAGTAAAACCATACCAACTTTAACTTTTTTGTAGCAGATTTCAAAATTTTATATCTTTCAATTAAAAGCTCAAATTGAAGATTCCTCCTGTGAGAATATGCCTTTATGAGTAAAGAACCTTCAATAAAAATTTCGTTAAGATCCAACGGTTAATGAATCGGATATCCCCTTTTTACCACAGCTGTGCAGAAAGTGACAAAAATAGAAACCAAAATCGAATTTTTTAGGATTCTTTGAATACAAAATCTTCTTTCTTCAATTGTAAAACCTTGTAGATCCTAGATCATGAGCCACTTGGCTCTGATACCAATTGTGGAGATCGTTATAACTCCTAGGATCAAAAATAACAAAGTATTGATACGCAGCGGAATATAAATAAAGAACAATGTTATTTTCACAAGGTTTTACATTCATACAAGCCCTACATATAAGCACTAATTCTATATGATCAATATAGAACAGTTACCTAACTATAACAGGGATCAAGGACACCTTGACCTTAGGGCTAAGATGATCTCAAGTGGTGAGATCGCCTGGTGTTTTCTGACTACATGATTAAAACACCTTAAAAACACATTTGACATCTATAAAAACATACACATAAACTATGTCTAGGGATCTCTTTATATAGAGAGTCCATCTAGACTTACAAGGAAATCTAATTGTATTAGGAAACAAAATATTTTCCTAATATTTGATCTTTATCTTTTAAGGAAGTCTTCTAGGATCCTCCATCTTTTGTAGAATTCAATAATGTCGAATTTGATCCTTTTGTTTCATTCTTTATCCTTTTAAGCAAGTTCTTTTGTATCATCAAATAAATAATTCCCAACAATCTTCCCCTATTTGATGATGACAAAACAAACACTGAACTGATTCCAAGATGATCCATAGTAGCTTAATCTTCAGCAATCTTCATCTTCAAATCTGATCTTTCATGAATGAAACAATCTTCCCCTTAACTTAAGATTTCCTTTGAACTTGTTGATCCAAACTTACCTCATACCCTCAACTTGGATCAAGTTGAACAACATGTTGGTTATTGTCCTTGTTGCATATACACCCAAAAACAATTCCTAACCTTGAGTGAAGATATCAATCGGATTCTGAATATCTCTCAACCGAAAACACGAACCACCACCTCAAATCCAACGTGACTATCCTCCAACAACTACCTCCGCTCCAAACTCTCCACCAACAACCAACTAAACATAATACATGCTGACTTTTTCTCGCTTTCAAAATAAATAACCAACCCTCTCCTTTTGCAAGCAAGTCCTATGGAATTCTAGGAATATAAGGACCTATGTAGTTTACTTCTATTAATATGCTTCAAGCATATTATCTCTATTTGATGTATGCATGATTTTGTTTTATACATAATTTTTATGTTTAATGAATGCTCCTTAGTCTTATATTTTTTATGCACTTGCTTTCTTCTTTGTTGGTTGAATTCTTCATATCCATAAAAGTTAAGCTTAGTTGATATATATTTATGATTGTTAGTTTCCACAAATAACTTGACACTTGTTAAGCATTATCTATATGTTTAAATATTTTTCCTATTTGCTACATGTTAAAGATAGTTGTCTTGTTCTTCTAACTTGTTTTGTAGCAACGTTATCAATAGCTCGATTCTTTGGTGCCCTCGAACGAGGGGGAGTACACATCAAGGGGGAGCGTTCATCCCGTCGACTTTTCACATAAGGGAGAGAAATTGAAATAAAACTCACTAAATACTTGTTTAAAAATAATTTTATATTTAATGAGTTTAGATTTTGTAATCATCAAAAAGGGGAGATTGTTGATAGAAATAATGCCTAAAAATGTTATTAATATTTTTCGATCTCTCTACGTTTTGATAATCACAAAATGTAAAAACAATTAATGAAAAATTATTCGTAAACGAAAATTTAATCACTTAAAGGTATGAATAAACATATGCTTCATGCATTTTATGATCAAAGGAATTTTTATTCAACATCACATTTTTTTATAAAAATGTCACAAACATTTTTATAACTTTTACAAAACATTTTTGGATTTAAAAGAAATGTTTTATTCAAAATAAATATTTGAATTCAAATTTTATACCTAAAAACGACTAGAAATGTTCCAGAAAATACCTCCCTCAAAAAAGACAAAAAGGGAGCGTCTGGGCTGGGCGGCCCCCTTAATTATAAAGGGAGGCCCCCTTAATTATTAAAGGGACCGCCCAGATAAAAAGCCAACTCAGCGGGCCTATAAATACTGGACTATTCTCCACTGTTTTTCTCACCTTTTGCACACACATTCTTTCTGTTCTAAATCAGTTTATACTTTCCTTTCTTTCCTTTGATTATTTAATCATAAAGCCTTGTTTCCAAGTGATCGAAGCTTTGATCCTCAAGTGCAAGAGAAGAATATTTACTATCATCAAGTGAAGAAGTATTATAGCTTAGTTTGTGTCCTTACAACATTGTTGCAATTGTATCATATCTTGTAAATCATTTGTGTATATTGAAGGTGTGTATCATAGTTGTGTATACTAAGTAGATTGTGGTGATCTTAGTAGGTAATGTTTGATTGATGTGATCAAGGTAGTGTTTAGTTAAAGTGAAGTTGTGAAGAAAAGTATAGAAAGGTTGTGAAGGGTAGAGAAGTTGTGAAGTGAAGAATAGTCGTGTAGTGAAGAAGAAGTCGTGTGGTAAAGCCAAGTTGTGAATTGTCGTGAAGTGGTGTGTTTTGTTGTGATATATTGGTTCTAGCTAGGCTTAGAACTCGATATTTCGCTTAGTGTCGGAAATTGGTGTAAGCTAAGTTGTGTACGGTTTTCTCTGCCTAAAGGGAGCTTGTTGACATAGTGAATAAAACTCTTGAGTTTGGTGCTCGGGGAGTGGAGTAGGGCGAAGAGGTGCTTCGTTACCGGACCACTATAAATCCTCGTGTTGTGGTTTGATCTTTCTATCTCTTATCTCTTATCTTGCATATTTATTTTATATCTTGTCATTACTTACTTGATTAGTTAATATGTTCATATTGTGCATATTGTTAATTCACATAAAATCGAATCTAAGTTTTTATAAACAAACATAACATTAATTTAAAAGTGGTAAACTATTCAACCCCCCTTCTAGTTTTCCATACTCTTAATTTATTTATATTTTGGTTATCTAATCTATGTTAATTCTAATCTAATTCAAACCTATGCTAATCCTATGTTAGTTATAATCCTAATTCTAACAAGTAAAAGGGGGGTTTCAGCCTGAGAGACTGGCACGGGTTTGGTTGGTGACTACAATCAATTCAAGATACTTTAACCCACGCAAGAAAATTAACAGAAGATAAAAGAGCGGTCGAGCCTTATGATAGAAAACTATATTAGCCATCATTAATCCGATTAGAAGTTGGTTTGTTTATTCACTGCAATGATTATCTCAAAGAGGCATATCGTTCTTAGACTTACGCGGGACTTCATCCTAAGACCTAGACACATTAATTCTGTCACAATTAAAGCATCCGCATAAAGCATCCTTATTACCTGATTATAATCTATCTTAGGGATTAAAGCAATGGTAATCTTGTTAAACCCTAGCTCATAGAGACTTTACCCACTTACTGCTTAATGGCAATTTATACACTAGTAGTCCACTTGTCCAACTATCCAATGGAATCAGAACATTATTTGTTGAATTATCTAGATTCACCTACTAGTCAACATGTTCAATAAACCAAAGGCAGTTTCCGTTAACTAGTTAAGCCAGAAGCGTATCCTTAGCACGATTTTAGAAGGACAATATTTGTGATCCTATGATTATAGATGTATAAATTACTAAATGGAGAGCTATCCCGACATCTAGATTACTTGGTCCGTATCACTAGATCCAGTTGAATGATAGGTCGCTGATAAACGTCAAACGCGTGTCGTAATAATATATAGTATTTCCCGTTAGATAAGAAAATTACTTTAGGAAAAGTAATAATCGATCCTCCGAGTGTCGTATCCATGGCGAGAGATGAATTGAAATCCAAGATAATGTTTTGTTTGATGCTCGAATATCAAATATTTTTGTTTTTGTTTTAAAACTAATTAAATTGAAAAAGACTAGATTAAACTAATTAACAAGCAAGCTAATAAAATGAAAGATATATAAAGAAAAAAATGTGTGTCAAGTAAAAGTGATTAGATTCTTAAGTGTGAAATTTTTGATCTTAATGATGAACTAATTTCCTTCTAATAAATCTAATCCTCAAAACGTTGGCTTAATATTGAAAATGACTTTTTATCGAGAAATTAATTACTAATTTAATGCCTACTTAATCTTACGGCTTTTGCCCGTTCGACTAAATAAAACAATAAACTAAATAATTTTTACAAATTATTAATCACTAATCACTTATTAAAAATCCACACTTAATTCACTAAACACCAATTTACTTAACAAGCATAAAATAAACTACTCGCTAAGCATAATGATCAAAAAAATTAATTTAAACATTTTAAACTAAGTCTACACTAATTAATTGAAAAAGGATATAAAATTAGACCGAATTGAAGAGCCGCAAATAAACGATAACCACCCGATTTAATAAGCTAAAGAAAATAGTCAAATTTTATCTAGCTTATTAAATCCTTAAGCTCCATGCCTCATTTCACAAAACAAAATACAAACTGTTATATAAAAATAGTTTAATTCCAATTTGCAATTTCAGTTAACATAGCATTGGCCCAAATCGTTTAATCACACAAACCCTAAGCAGGCCCAATCCAATCGCACCCTATTTTAAAGAAGTAGCCCAATAGCAAAAACAAGGACCAGTGAAAATTGCACAAACCAAATGAAGCCCAATGTTAACCAAATCGTGCCCAACCAGATACAATTTCTACACAAACCAAACGCATGAAAATAAGCACTAGTTTTGCAACAATAAGCTAAACAACCTATATCATAATAAGCTGAGACTTATTTGATAAGCTAAACCGAATAAGCCAGGACAATCTCAATCCACATGAAAAGCTTAATCGAACAAGCACTTGATATAACAATTTCAAAATCGAATAAGCACTAGAAATCTTAACGAGACAAATAAATTTTTAAGCACTACTAATAAGCAATCAAGAAGCACTAATAAGCACACGAGAGCAGCAACAAGGAATTAGAATAAGCTAAAAGCACCTAACGACTTAAATCTCAAAACTATTTAGCAAATAAGCTCACAAAAATTTAACTAAACAATTTAAGCTCAATTGAATTCGAATAAGCTATATATAAGCTTTTTAAATCAGAAAATATGAGCTTCTAAGAAAACTAGATTAGCTAAAACACGAAAATAAGCCAGATCCGAGCTTATTCTAGCTTATTACAAACGAGCTTGCGTAAAAACAAATAAGATGAAGTCGAATAAGCTTATAAGAGCTTATAGGATTAGATCTAAAGGTTTTTAAGAAGTTTTGAAAGAATAAGCTGACGAAATAAGCTGATGAAAGTAGCTTATTTGATAAGAAAATATGCGAAGTAAGTAAACAAACAAATAAGCAAAAATAATAAGCAAACCATAAACTTCATTAAGCTAGAACAAATCTTGTTACATAATCCAAAATAAGCTATTGAACATCTTAACAATAAGCTGTAATAAGCTACTACTAAACTACAATAAGCTAAAAATTAAAATAAGCTAAAAGCTAAACTAAATCCTACTCCTACTCCTAAAATCTAACCAGCCCCAAGTGCAGGGGAACGTGATGTATAAATAGGAGAGAAGGGGGCATTGTTGTAAATTTTCCCAATGATTGCAAGGATGATTCAACCAATGATTGCCTTTAATTCTCGTACCCTTAGATCGTGGGTATTTGCAGATTCTGATCCACCGTTGAAATCATGACACGTGCCCAATTACACAGCTTACCTCATACGCTTTAACTATAGACCTTTGGATCAGTTTTGCTTATTTTGAAATGAATACTGTGAGATAACACAAATGCATCGCCACGCGGCCTTATTCCATTCGCCAAAATAACTTAGTGGGGAATCACGTGACTTGTGTGGAATTAATTTTGATGGCACATGATGATGATGCATGGCTGACGTCATTCCTTTTATATATTTGATTTTTATAACTTTTGATCTTGGGCTTCTTGTTTGGCTAGTGCTAGCTTGGGCCGGCCCGACCCATAAAATGGGTTACGGGCTGGCCCAATAAGATCCGAGGGCACCGTTGGACTCGTTTTCTCACGCTCTTTCCAATGGCATGCTCGGGAACTTTTCACGACTTTGTCTTGATCTTGGATATTAAGCACTCTTGATCGAAACGAACCCGTAGATACCTATTTTTGCACCGTTTTCAATCCGTTTTACATGCAAGACATAAAAATACCAAACAAACATATTTGCAATATAATTAAGCATATTTTAGTATTTTTAGTCTGATTAATAGTGTTTTACGGGTTATAAATGATGTGTGTTTTAGTGCACATCAAATCCCCCCACACTAAGCCATTGCTGGTCCCACACGCAATGTTTATAAAACACGCCCGGAAATAAATAATTAAATCCCCCTTTAACCTATGACCCCTCACAATCAAACAAGAACATAAAAGGTCCATTAACAAGGTTCGAAAATCATTTATTTTGAAAGCGCCCCCGTTTTAACCACTTATTTAATAATAAAAAAAAAACTAAGGTAAAAATTTTAAATTTTTTTATTTAAAAGGCTAAAAGAACGGGAGTTCATCATCCTTGACTTTTCACAATCCCCAAACCAATCTTTAAACGAAATCACAGCCAAATATAAGATTAGATGCTAACACTACTCATAAATGCTAATTATGTACGCATAGCTACTTTTCGCTCTCTTATTCCTAAATCCTTTAAGGATTTTATTATTATTATTGGTAACAAATAATTTATGCCCTTATTATCATAAAGGCGCCCGGTTTAGACCATAATTAGTTTGAAATCCTTTCCTAAACAGACGATATGGTGAGAATAAGGTCTACATTAAGGTTTTAATTTCGCAAGATTTAAGGGTTATCCTTTTTATTTCATCCGAAACAACTCAACTACGAATCCAGAGACGGAGGCTTTATTTAGATAACCCCGGAGTTGAAATTTGGTTTTATTATTATTATTATTATTATTATTATTGCAACATTATTATTCCCCGGTCATTTAAA
The DNA here is from genome assembly GCA_026074375.1 of Tanacetum coccineum. NCBI lineage: Eukaryota > Viridiplantae > Streptophyta > Magnoliopsida > Asterales > Asteraceae > Tanacetum > Tanacetum coccineum. The sequence continues at coordinate 21,619 of BQNB010014028.1, read as the reverse complement.
CAACTGCCACATCGTTATGCGAGTCGACCATGGTCCAGGAGTCTTATTTCAACTAGGAGATCCTCGACCTTTTTAAAGGCTGCAACATCGGGAGCGAACCGACCAGATGTAGCAAACTTTTATCAGTCTCGAATCATTATCACTATGGGCCTTCTTTTGAATACTGCCACATCAGGAGCGAACCGACCAGAGACAGTAAACTTGTATCAGCCCATGGTTCTTATTATTACTATTATTACCTCCACCCTTTTAACGACTGCCACATTAGGCGCGAACAGACCATGATGCAGAAGTCTTATTTAGGCTTTGGTTTATTACATTATTATTATTATTATTATTATTATTATTATTGTTATTATTATTATTATTATTATTATTATTATTATTATTATTATTATTATTATTATTTAGCCAAATTTCAAGCCCTGTGGTCTTTTAACTACCTAGACAACGGTAGCGAGCCGTTAGGAATCGGTAGCCTATTTCCCCACAACACTGACAAAACCTCGATGTGTACCTTACTTTCACCAGAAGGAATCTCTACGAAGGGATTTAAACTAAGAATCACAAAAACCAAAGTAACTTTATTTATTTAACAAATATATAACGTTTTATTAAGCTGGTGGGAGCAAAAAGCCACAATTAACCTCTATGAGCTCTAAAATGATCCAACTACTCCACGATTAGCATCTAACTTATATTTAACTCTATGATTTTCCGTTCTTTGCAAAAATTTTAAAGTTAAGCAAACGCTTAGTCTCAAAAGCTAAGGGGAAAGCTAGAGTTAAAAACTCGGTCAAGTCAAAAGCTACCTAGTTCTACGGGCCTACTTATTTCTATATTTTTATATTTTCATCATTTTTTTCATTTTTTATTATTTTTATTTATTTATTATATATATATATATATATATATATATATATATATATATATATATACATATATACATATACATATACATATATATACATATACATATACATATATATACATATACATATATATATATACATATATATATATATATATATATATATATATATATATATATATATATATATATATATATATATATATAAAACAATAAAATTTTAAAATTTTGGTCAAAACAGGGTTGCGTGGGAACACATATAGGCACAGGTATGATCACATTTCGATAGAAATACCCCCCACATTTAGAATGGAACATTAGCCTCAATGTTCAAAAATAACGGGTTTTACCCCCACACTTAGGAACGAAAAAGGCAAATGCAAAAAATTCCAAGTGTGAAAGGGGAAATACAATATATATACATGATCAGGATTGAGGATTCCAAAATAAGCAAGAGATCGAAGACCGGGTGATTGGATGATTAAAAACAAGCACAGGTCTTCATGATCTTAAGGAATCCTGCAAAAACGATACCACACACCAAAAAAAGCACGCCCCCATACTTGGGCTATAAAATCACACACTCTTATTAATAAGAAAATAGAAAGAAGAAAAGAAACGGGTTGCCTCCCGAGAAGCGCTTGTTTTTTAACGAGTGGCTAGCTTGACTCTCCCCTGAATTTTGTTGTCCTTGGGGGACAGATGGTACAATCTCAGGTGGAATATCTCCAAAGTCTCGAGAATACATAAACAATGATAATTCCAGGATCAAATACTCCATTTTCGTCAACTAGCAAGAATATATTTAATGAAAGAAATTTGAGGTATTCCTTAGGAAAATTGAGGCCAAGATAGTATGATAAATAAGAGAATAATTTTGGGCCAAGAGTTTCAAAAAGATGATAATAACCAAAGATGCCATAACGAAATCGTGATAAGGACACGATTGGGTTAGGTATGGTAATATTAATAGAAAACTTTCCGTACAGAGGTGGCATTTGTGTGGTACTTTGTGTACTATTAATTTGCACCTCATCCATTATGGTCTCCGTTTCAGACTCATCACTCTTCTTGTTCTGAATATCCAAGATAGGATTGTCTGAATTTAAAGTAAATTCAGAATCGAGATCAAACAAAGGATCAGTGATAGTCGTTTTGGAAGTTTCTAAATCGGATCAAAAGAATCTAATGGTTTCTAAGATACCCTTAGGATTGGAACAAGGTTATCAACATCCATAGGAGGATTTAATTTGATATCCTCGTTCCCCATTAAAAAGGTATCTGATTGTCCCTTAATAAGCGAATCGATCTTTGAGTTCTTTGCTTCTGAAGGATCATCTTTTAATAAGTTTTCAAGAATAAGGATATCTCCTTCAGGATCAAAGATTTCATTATTAAGCTCATGAGGAGGAGGGAGATCTTTAGTAGAATCAAGATTTAATAATCTTTCAAGAAGACGGATATCTCCCTCCGGATCGAATATATCATCATCGACTTCCGATGAAGTCGAATCATGATGAGGAAGAAGTGTGTCGGTCTCCTCCAAGATAAAATCACTATCCCCGGTGGGAGTGAGAGAAGGAGAGAGAGATGCGACCATAAGGTCAGAAGAAGGAGTGGGACTGCCACTCAAATGGTGAATCGATTTCTGATCTTCAATCATCTTAGAAGGTTCATCATCATCACTTTCATCAGAGTTTGAATAGTAAAAGGTGTTAGGATGACCTTGTCCTGGATTATGTTGAACACTTTGAATTGTGTATCCAGTTTGCTTTCCAAGGACCTCAACTCGTTCTCTCGAAGCGAAAGTAGTCTCAGAATAATGAGCACTCATATCAGTGGTAGTGTTATAATACACTTCGGCGTCCCACTGAAAATGATTTTGTGTCATATTCTCGATTAAATCATAAGCTTCTTGAGGAGTCTTCCGCATGAAATTACTGCCGGCAGCCACCATAAGTCTTTCTTGGTCAATCATTGTAATTCCATTGTAAAAAGTAAGGATTTGATTAAAGAGCAAAATTCTATGGTCGGGACATGTCCGCAAACAAGATTTAAATATTTCCTAAGCTTCAAATACTGATTCGGTAGGCAATTGCCAACATCGGCTTATAAATCTCTTTGGCGATGACAATTCTGACTCTCGCTATAGCATTAAGAATGTTTTACACCATAAGCATGATTATTCAGAAGCTATCAAAGACTTCACCATCAGGGTCAAAAGTTACCAGAAAGAAGAACAACCGTCACCAAGCCAGAAACTACCAAATCCTAAATCATGAAAAGGGACCCATACACTCCATATCAAGACCCTAAAGGATTCATTTATGTCAACAACAATGCGAAAAATAGGTTGATGCGATTAGATAAACACTACAAGTGCAGTGATAGGACATTAACTGGGCTTCAAACTTCGCTGGATGGCATAACCTTATGTAACAAATACTTTGTTAAATCCAATGTATCAGTTTTAAACGACTTTTTGGTCGTTCTATATACATCTTGTGTTATTGATCTATGAAGTAACAAGCCCCGGACCCTTATTCCGCTGCGACCCAATTTGGGGGTGTTACAGAAGCAATGCTCGAACCCTCCTGGATTAATGCAATGCAAGAAGAAATACATGAATTCAAGAGACTGGAAGTATGGGAATTAGTACCATGTCCAGATCTCGTAATGTTGATAGAATTAAAGTGGATCTTCAAAGTCAAGAAAGAAGAGTGTGGCAGTGTACTAAAAAACAAGGCTCGATTAGTTGCTAAAGGATACCGACAAGAGGAGGGAATAGACTTCGAGGAATCGTTTGCACCTGTTGCCAGAATAGAAACCATTCGTATCTTCATGCTAATGCTGCCACCAAGAACATGACAATCTATTAGATGGATGTTAAAATGACTTTCTTGAATGGTGAGCTACGCGAAGTGGTTTATGTTTCTCAACCGGAAGGATTCGTAGATCCAGACAAGCCAAATCATGTATACAGGCTCAAAAAGGCACTCTATGGTCTTAAACAAGCTCCATGCGCATGGTATGATATGCTGTCCAGTTTTCTACTATCACAAGAGTTCTCTAAGGGTGCAGTCGATCCAACACTATTCACCAAAAAAGCAGTACGCGACACCTTATTGGTACAAATTTATGTCGACGATATAATTTTTGCCTTTACTAATCCTGCTATGTGTGATGAATTTGCTAAAATAATGACTTCTAAATGTAAGATGTCGATGATGGGGCAAATGACTTTCTTTTTAAGACTTCAGATTTCTCAAAGGCCTAGAGGCATCTTTATTAACCAGTCTAATTATGCTCTTGAAATAATAAAGAAATATGGTATGCTATCTAGTGATCCCGTTGACACCCTTATGGTGGACAAAAGTAATCTGGATAAAGATCTACAGGGGAAGCCAATCGATCCCACACATTACCGTGGTATGATTGGTTCCTTAATGTATCTTACATCCATCAGACCAGATCAAGTATTTGCAGTGTACATGTGTGCCCGATATCAGGCAAAGCCTACCGAAAAGCACCTACATGCAGTTAAGCGAATCTTTCGATACCTGCAAGGAACCATTGATATGGGTGTATTCGAAAGATTCTTGCATTACTCTAACAGCATATGCAGATGCAGACCACGCCGGGTGTCAAGATACTAGACAAAGCATATCTGGAAGTGCATAATTCTTGGGAGATAAACTTGTTAGTTGGTCATCCAAAAAGCAAAAGAGCACTGCTATCTCCAGTACAGAGGCGGAATATATTGCTTTATCTGGGTGTTATGCTCAAATCTTATGGATGAGATCACAACTAACAGACTATAGGCTTAAATTCAACAAGATTCCTCTGTACTGTGATAACTAGAGTGCAATCGTTTTATGCTGCAACAATGTTCAACACTCGAGATCCAAGCATATAGATGTGAGATACCACTTTATTAAGGAGCAAGTGGAGAATGGAGTAGTGGAACTCTACTTTGTCAGAACCGAATATCAACTTGCAGACATCTTCACAAAAGCTTTGCCATGAGAAAGATTCAACTTCTTGGTCGAAAAGCTAGGTATGAAAAGCATGTCTCCTGAAACGTTAAAGAGTCTGGCAGAGGAAGAGGACGAGTAATGGTGGTAACTCGTGTTATATCATGTGTATCATATGTATATAAGAAAATATAAAAACCCAAAAAGATTTTTCATTTTATATAAATTTTTCAAAAAGAAAATATAAAAATATAAAACCTAAAAAATAGAAAATAAAAAAACCAAAAAAATATAAAAAATAGGTGTTTCATGACATGTCTTTTGAAAATCGATAACATTTACGGCCTTAGAAATGTCATTCAATAATGATACGAGGCTGTAAATGAAGTTCGAGCAGAAGTTCAAAAGGTTTTAAAACATGTCATATGGCTTGCTATTATTTCAGATAGTAACCCGATCATCAATTTAAAGGCAAGTATTTCATAAAAAAGAAAACTTGACCTCACAACAGGAAATTAATTTTTCTCGGGTATGAATTACTTTACATTCATACAAAGGTTTGTGTTTATTTTGCAACACAACCCGTGCTTCCTATATACAATTAATGTACGTGTAAGTGCATTTATTTGTTTAAAATAAGAGAAATCTTATTTTTTAAGGTGTTGATTTTAAAATTGTTAGAATTAGTAGTAAGTTTTTATAGACCCATTTGTATTAGGCCCATTAGTTAACCTAGCTTAGCCTTCAAGCTAAGCAAGGCCTATTTATACTCCTGTAATTTTAGTCTTTCATAATCAAGTTAATACAATGTAATCTTTTGGTTCTTTATCCTTCCCCAACTCTGTTTACATGGTATCAGAGCTTGGATCAATTAATTAAAATTAAGGTTTTGATTTTACTTTTTGAGAAGGTACCTTGTGATACCTAATGAGTTTTGAGAGCACCCAGTTAGAGTGCGCTTTAGATCTCACCTCTCATATAATCAAACTCACTTAATTCCAAATTGAAAAATCCCTAAATCCCATCGGCGAAAACCCACCCACGTGCCTCCGCCTTTCCTCACGCATCGGCGTGTGAATTCAGATCCAGATCTAGGGTTTTAGCTGGAGATATTTTCCAGATCCCTTTTTGTTGTGATTCTGACTAGAACCATGGTAAGATCGATCCTGTCAGATCTGTCAAATCTTTTTTGTTTCAATTTTATTAGGGTTCCTTGGTTATGATTTATGATTTGAAGGACGATATTGGCTGTTATCGTTAATTCTTAATTTCGTGGGTTATTTTTGGTTAATAGTTACGAGGGTTCTGGTGATTTTGGTTATGAATAATTTTGAGGTTGGTATTGTTGCTGATTTCGGATTATGATTATGAATTTTCAATATTAAAGATTTAGTGTTTTATATGGTGAGATCGTTTTTTTGGTTAATGAGAGTTTTGAGTTTGGTCCCCGGTAAGACCATTTGATTTTGGTTATGTTCTTTTGGGTTTTTGGACTCGAATTGAGTTTTAGTTAGTAGAGACTGATTGGTTGCTTCGTTTTTGGATATTGTGATTAGCTGAGACCTGACTAGTTTAGGTTGCTTCATTTCTTCATATGAGTTAAGACCTGGCGAGTTCCAGGTTGCTTCGTCTTTTGGTTAGCTGAGACCTGTCAAGACAGGTTGCTTCGTCTTTTGGAACCTTTTATTAGTTGAGACCTACCACAGGTTGCTTCATTTTTCTAGTTAGTTGAGACCCGAACATGTCTGTTCCAGTTGCTTTGTCTTATGGTTAATTGAGACCCGAACATGTCTGATCCGGTTGCTTTGTTTTATGGTTATCTGAGACCTGTCAAGACAGGTTGCTTCGTCATTTGGAAATTCTGATTAGCTGAGACCCGAAAATGTCTGTTCTGGTTGCTTCGTATTATGGTTAGTTGAGACCCGAACATGTCTGTTCCGGTTGCTTTGTTTTATGGTTAGCTGAGACCTATCAAGACAGGTTGCTTCGTCATTTGGAAATTCTGGTTAGTTGAGACCCGAACATTTCTGTTCCGGTTGCTTCGTTTTATGGTTAGTTGAGACCCGAACATGTCTGTTCTGGTTGCTTTATTTTATGGTTAGCTGAGACCTGTCAAGACATGTTGCTTCGTCATTTGGAAATTATAGTTAGTTGAGACCCGAACATTTTTGTTCTGGTTGCTTCGTCTTTTGGTTAGTTGAGACATGTTCCGACACTGTTGTTTCAGGTTGCTTCGTTTTATGATCTATTGAGACATGTTTTCTTCAGGTTGCTTCGTATTTCGGTGAGTTGAGATATTTTCTTCAGGTTACTTTGTATTTTAGTTCGGTCCCAAGCGAGATCAATTAGTTTTGCTTTTGTTGAAGATTTGGATTATTTCTTCGCGGGAGACGTTTGTTTATCGTTTTTTTGTTTTATATTTGTAACAAGCTGGGCATGATCAATATTTATGCTTTAGCTTGAGGGGGATGTTAGAATTAGTAGTAAGGTTTATTAGGCCCGTTTGTATTAGGCCTATTAGTTAACCTAGCTTAGCCTTCAAGCTAAGCAAGGCCTATTTATACTCTTGTAATTTTAGTCTTTCATAATCAAGTCAATACAATGTAATCTGTTGGTTCATTATCTTTCCCCAACTCTGTTTACAAAAATGATTTTAATCATCTCAAAGTTTCATTAGAAATGATTTTTAAAGGCATTTGACAACTCAACCAATGTCTACAGCTCTATAAATAGAAAACGGGACATTATTTGAGGGGGAGAAAATAACAAATAATCTTCTTCAAAAATCATCATGTGGTAGAAGGAAAAAGGTTTTAACCAATAACGGATTAATATTTAAAGGGGATTTAATTAAATTTAACTTATTTGAGCTTTAGATGTTATGTTTTATGCCTTTAGGGACTTAATAGCAAAATGTAAGGCATAGTTTAGTTCAATAAAAACCTTTAGGGACTATTTGTGCCAAAAACTAAACTAGATTATGCCTTAGGAAAAGCTTATAAGAAAAATGCAAAGGGGTATAAACTTGGTTAAAACTAGGCGAATTATACACTTGGTTAAAATTGGGCGAATTATACACTTGGTTAAAACTGGGCGAATTATACACTTGGTTAAAACTGGGCAAATTATACACTTGTTTAAACTAGGTAAATTATACTCAAAGTTGAACTGGGCGAATTATACGTGCATTATCACTGGGGGAATTATACATATTCACTGGGCGAACTATACGTGATTTACACTAGGCGAATTATACCTTCAATTTTCACTATATGATTTATTTAGGGTAATTTTTCCTTAGTATTCAATCTAGGAGCTTAGTTGACTATATTTGACCAATAGTTAGTTTGTTAACATTCCATGTTGACTTTCTAATCGTTGTTCATCGTCTTGTGTCTTAATTGCTTTCCTGATAATCTGTGTTTAATCCCTAGTTAATAATCACTACTTGCATCTTAAAACTCTTTGCATGAATTAAATTGTCAATCATTAATATATATCTGTTTGTATATAAACTGTACTAGACAAATTCTTAGCAGAACTATGAATCCAATTGCTGCTCAACAAGTTGCTTTTGACAATGCCTTGGTTGTACCTAAGAATCGAGTCCAGATTGGCAAATGCAACATGAGAATTGATCCCACAAAGACTCCAAAGGAACCCACTTATTAAGTTGTCTTGGATTCTCTTGCACTCTCTCCTCTCTACCCAGCTTTCCTTATCACTGCTAAAGTCCTGGAGATTTATATGCATCAGTTCTGGCACACCATCACCAAGATTAAAAATTCATCTTCGTACAAGTTCAAGTTAGACAAGAAGAAATGCACTATTGATGTAGAAGTTTTTCATGACATTCTCTAGATCTGTCCAAGACTTTCAAATCAAGAGTTTGATGCACCTCCTTCAGATGAAGAAATTGTCACTTTCATCAAGTAACTTGGGCACAAAGGTGACATTAAATCTGTCATTGAAGTGGTTGTTGATCAGATGCACCAACCATGGAAAACCTTTGATAAGATCAGACTCTCAAGAGCACAGATACTATGGGGTATGTACTACAACAAGAATGTTGACTATGTTGAACTACTTTGGGAAGACTTCGTGTTCAAGATAGACAATAGAGATGCCAAGAAACAAGAAAAGATGTACTATCCCAAATTCACAAAGGCCATCATCCATCACTTCATTTCCAAAGATAAGGTAATCTCTATGAGGAACAACATTTTCATGCACACTGTTCGAGATGACAGTACTTTGGGTACCTTGAGATTTGTCTCCAAATCTGATGAATATCAAGTGTATAAAGCACTACTTCCTGAAGGGACGACTAATCAGAAGATGCAAGACTCTCCTGCCTACAAGACTTATCTAGCATTCGCTACAGGAGCTGCAACTCCTAAGAAAGCATGGAAATTTAAGAAACCTGTTTCTCCTACAAAGAAGAAAGCACTTGTTGCTGTTGAAGAACCTGTAGAGAAACCTGTCAAGAAACCTGCTGCTAGAAGACAGTATGCTGGTGTTCAAATCAGAGACACTCCTGGTGTGTTTGTGTCAAAGAAGAAGGCACCAACAAAGGCTGAAAGAAGCAAAGGGATTGAATTGCTGTCTGAAGCCGCATCACTTGAGGAAGCTCAACTGAAAAAGGATATCAAAAGAAGCAAACGGGACACAAACATTCATCAAGCAGGTGGCTCAAGTGAGGGAGCTGATTTAGAATCAGAGGTTCCTGATGAGCCAAAAGGCAAGTCAATTGACACAAGTGAAGGAACTGGTTTAAAACCAGGGGTTCCCGATGTGTCCAAAGCAGATTCTTCTGAAAGTGAATATGAGTCTTAGGGAGATAGTGATGATGATGATGATGATGATCAACAAAGTAATGATGAAAGTACTGAACCTGATGATGACAAAAGTGCTGATTTTAATAAGACTGATGATAAAGAAGAAGGTGAGTTTGTACATACTCCTGATGACTATGTACCTACTGATGATGAATATGTAGATGATGAAGAATTGGAACGTATCAATAAGGAGATATATGATGACGTAAATATGTATTTGAAAGATGAAGAGCCTGCTAATGAAGAAGAGGATGATGAGGAGATAACTCATGCTGAAAATGTCAATGCTGAGCATGAGGAAGTTAGTCAAGAAGTTGCAGGTGATCAAGTCAAGGATGATGCTCAGGCAACAGTTATTGTTGCCCTTGCTACACAAAAGACTGAAGTTCCACTACAAAGTTCTTCTATCTCATCCGACTACGCCACTAAATTTCTCAACTTTGATAACATTCCTTCAGGTGAAACGAAAAGTATCTCAATGATAGATATCAAAGTCCAACATGAAGATCCAAGTATTTAGAACTCACATCTTCTCACTGTACCTGTTACGATTATCCCTGAAACTTCATCAGCTCCAGTAACAACCATTCCTGCACCTATTCCACCATTCATCACTCTTCCATAACAATCAACACTGATACCCACACCAACAACTACAGAAGCAACAACCTCAACCACAACTGCTACTAATTCCACAACCCTTACTGCTATGCATCAAAGACTTTCTGATGTGGAAAATGAAGTCAAGACACTTAGAAATGTTAATCACAATTCAGCTATTTATGTACCTGTCAAGTCTGAAGTTCTAACCGTTGTTAAAGAGTACCTTGGAACAAGTCTGGATGATGCTCTTCATAAGGCGCTCTAGAGACATACTGCAGGACTTGTTAAGGAATACTCCGTTCTAGCAGATGTCACAAATGTGCTCCAACAGCAACATAAATCTCAGAAAAGTGCTGCTGATATTCATAAGATCAAGATGGAACAAGCAGGGAAACATCAAGAGCTTAAATATACAATCATATCATCTGATGTGGATGCACTTATGAGAATTTGATCAGAGACGAACCTTGTTTAAGACCATGACTAAAACTAAGTCATTTGAACGAAATTCCAAGCACAAGGCTCTATATCATGCTCTTATGAAGTCTATACTTGCTGATGAAGATGCCATGGATAAAGGTGTTTCTAACATTCAAAAGAAAAGGAAGCCCGATGATGATGATAGAGATGAAGACCCTCCTGCTGGACCAGACCAATGGAAGAGAAGGAAAACAGGCAAAGATACTGAACAATCAAAGAAGGCCAAGTCAACTGGAACCTCCAAAGGCACCACCAAATCACAGCCAAAATCTACTAGCAAGTCTGCACAAGCAGAGGAGACAGTGTTTGAGGCTAGAGATACTCAAGTGACACAAGATCTTAGAGAAGACATGGGTAACACTGATGAACCACCTATTGTCAAGGCTGACCCAAAGGATTGGTTCAAGAAACCAAAAAGGCCTCCTTCTCCAGATCCTGAGTGGAATGAAGGTAAAACAGTTGATATTAAGCCAACTTAGAAATGGACCTTGCCAAAGCAGAAACATCTTCCAAAACATTTGATTATTTAATGAGCACTCCGATAGACTTTAACGCATTTATCATGAACCGCCTGCAAGTTAGTGATCTCACATAAGACATTCTGGTAGGTCTAGCTTACAAGCTTCTCAAAGGCACTTGCAGGAGTTATATCAAGCTCGAATACAATATGGAAGAATGTTACAAAGAACTGACTGATCAACTAGACTAGAATAACCCTAAAGGTGATAGATATTCATTCGACTTGAGCAAACCACTACCTCTGGTTCAATCAAGAAATCGTCAGATTATCCCGGTTGATTACTTCTTCAATAATGACTTGGCATACTTGCAAGGAGAAAGCACCGGCAGAACATACACGACTTCTTTGACCAAGACAAAGGCTACTAAGTACGACTTACCTGGAATTAAAGATATGGTACCCAACTTGTGGAGTCCTATAAAACTAGCATATGACAAACAAGCTCTTTTAGGCACTTCACACTAGGGACCCAAAAGACAAAGATTCTATGGATATGCTTCCAAGAGGGTGTTCAAACATGATGTGTACTCCGCCAAAAGAATTCTTGCAGTAAGAAATGTCAAAGTTAACATATGGTATGGTTATGGTCATCTTGAGGAGATTAAAGTTCGACAAGATCTGATCAACATTATACAAATTCATGGAAGGAAACTCCATGACTTTATCTAAATGACATTGAGGACATGCTACTTCTCGTTGTTCAAAGCAGACTCTTCAACCTTAAAGGCGAGGACATTATGCACCTGGCCGCTGCATTACGTACATAATCCAGAAGAGAGTGGAAGATCTTCAACTTGGTGTCGAGAGCTACCAAAAGAAGCTCAACATATCCAAGCCAAGAACACGTAAAGAAGACATCTCTCGAAGAGCACCATATACCACTCTCTCAGATCCTCAAGGAGTCATTTATGAAGATAAACTGAACAGAAAGAGATTGATGCGTTCTGATGAGCTCTACAAGTTTAGTGACGGTACACTCCAATCGGTTCGGGATACTCTTCATGACATGGCTACCAATTTAAGGATGAGGTATAACAAAGCCATGCCAAAGAGAAGATGAAGTTACTTAGACAAGACACGGTCTCACATCATGGTAAAAAAATGGATCGTCAGTTGTGGGAAAGAAGGTTGATGAGAAGCTTGGAAAAGTTCGTTGGTGGTAGACATTACGGGGAAGACCTTAGACTGCTTCAGCGGACAATATGACTTTGTCATATTTTGTCTTACTCTTTCAGGTCATTTCTCGTAATTATAAAACTTGTGAATATGTAAATAAGTAGTATAAGACTAATAATAGGCATATATAGTGTTTGAGTAAGAATTTTCAAGAATTTCTTAGTAAATTCAAAAAAATTCAAATTAACATACTCAAACACCATATAATACCCTCACAATTTGAGGGGGAGCATCAAAATGTTCCTAATAAAAAGGCTTGATATATAATTAAAACATTTTTCTCATCAAATAATTTTCATACATATTTGAATCAATTGATATCCAAAATATCAAGAGATTTGACATTTTTGATAAGAAGAGAAAATGTGATTAAAATATATAACTTGTAAAATGTGATTTTAGTAACTCTAGTGCAGCTTCTTCCTCGTATGTGCTAAACATTTTGGAATATCGATGAACATATGCAGGGGGAAATTTTGAAAGTTAAAAACCATCAAAGTACCAAATGTTTTGATTTATATCACAATGTACCTTGATCGATGTTTTCAAATGGTTTTAAGGCTGAGAACAATACCAAAAGACCAACCATATACTTAATTTATTAGAGTTATAAGGTGGTTAGGTATAGGTGTTCGTTCTCATGATCTAGCCAGAACTGGAGAGATCTACCCAGGAACATTACATTAGATAGAATAGAAGTCCTTAGGTATGATTAAAAGGAGAAAAAGTGAGAAAAGGAAAAAATGCAGACTAAAACAGAGCTAACACTGGAACAAACCCAACAAGGTGTTAGTGATGAAGTCTTGGTAAGCATTGAAGGGGTTGAAGAATGAAAAAGAAAAGTTAAGATAAAGGGTGAAAAGAAAGATGCCATCCTTACACTTAGGCAGAAACTGGGTCAATACATATGCTATCAAAAACACTAAGCTATTGTCTGGTATTGAAGATAGACGTCATGGACCCAGTGATGCGATGCACAACCCTCCCTAGCCACTTAAGGTCTTTTAAAAGACTCTTGTTTCATTTCTTACAGAGATTACACACATTTCTATCAACTTTCTCACTTTGAGTTAGTTGGTATTGAAAAGGTGGCAGTCTACTCCAGCCTCCGATTACTAAAACTAAAGAGCACTATAGAGTCTAGAGCCATAAAGAGATCATCCATAAATCTTACTAGGATACTATTCCAATATATTTGTTTTTCATACACTGTGAAAACAAGTAATATCTTAAGAGTCCTACGCATTATCCTTGTGATATTGCCAGAACATCAGAATACTTAAGTATTCACAATGACGATGGAAATCCTTCCAGAGCTAACATCAAACAAGCTCTGTGGTAGGTGACTTGTGAGGTCCTATATGGATCAAACTTGTGACACTGGATATCGATTCGGTCCAGACTATGAATTGACGATTGATGAATTTTGAAATGCATAAAACTCTCGATGTGTCGCAAAATCACTTTAGCAAGTGACACGTCAATTGATTTTCAAATCAGTTTTTGATTCAATCGGTGAGACTTTGTATTACTGGTTCACTCATACCGTGTTGTCTGCTTTAAGACGCTCTGATAATGAGAATGGCTAGTGCAGCTACGAAACCCTGTCAAAGAGATTCTTCGGAATTCTACCTGATCACAGGTAGTATTTATACTGATTAACAGGGAACCATGGTTATTGCAACCATATTCGACGAAGTGACAAAGACACTTTCGTCCATATATGTTGTTTGTCACTAACCCATTCATGCAGGTAATCCTGATGGTGGACGTAGCTAGTTCAAGACAAGTCAAGATTCATAGCCACATGCTCATACTCGACCGACATATGTAAAGACATTATGAAAGCTCAAGTATATGTTTCAAGACTTCCGCTACTCTAATACCGCACGTCCTTCTTAAAGTGGCGAAGTGTTAAAGTTAAAGAACTTCAAGAAAGATGAAAATACAAGCCTTCAATAACAAGAAAAGTATGAGCATGTCGGTCCAAAGGTCACAAGTACACAAGATGGCAAAAGATCACAAGATGATGATTCGAGATTATGTTCAGCTGATGATCTCAAAGAAGCTCAAAATCGCATGCAAGTCAAGATTAAAGGAACAAGCTCAAGCCTAAAGTCTAAAGATCACTACACATATCACACGTTGAAAGACAAAGATTCAAGACCACGAGCAAAGACTGAAGACATTCGTAGAATGCTAAGTTTAAGATTTTTGTAAAAGGATGTGACCTCCCTTAGGGGGAGATTGTTAAGAATCGAGAAAAGACTAGATCACTCCTAAAATACGTAGCTCGTAGGTCTTAGATAGTTTTTGGAACATTAGTAAGCTAGTTAAACCAAAGCCCATGGAAGCTAAGGCCCAACCAGCCACTTTGAACAAGACATGCTCAAGAACAAGAAAGCTCAAGTACATGTTTCAAGACTTCCGCTACTCTGATACCGCACGTGCTTCTTGAAGTGACGAAGTGTTAAAGTTAAAGAACTTTAAGAAAGATGATTATACAAGCTTTCAAGAACAAGAAAAGTATGAGCATGTCGGTCCGAAGGTCACAAGTACACAAGATGGAAAAAGATCACAAGATGATGATTCAAGATTATGTTTGGCTGATGATCCCAAAGAAGCTCAAATTTACATGCAAGTCAAGCTTAAAGGAACAAGCTCAAGCTTAAAGTCTAAAGATCACTATGCATATCACAAGTTAAAAGACAAAGTTTAAGACCACGAGCAAATACCGAAGACATTCGTAGAATGCTAAGTTTAAGATTTTTATAAAAGGATGGGACCTCCCTTAGGGGGGAGATTGTTAGGAATCGAGAAAAGACTTGGTCACACCTAAAATATGTAGCTCGTAGGTCATAGATAGTTTTTGAAACCTTAGTAAGGTAGAAATGCCAAAGCCCATAGAAAGCCTATAAAAGGGCTCATGGCCGGCCATGATATGATGTATAAGTACCCTCTCCATAGCTTGGAGAGGGTGTTGGTTGGTTTCATTTTACACATACATATAATATAATATTCTCTATTTCTTTCTCTCACTAGAAACCTTCCTTCCATCTCTTTCTCTCTCTAGTTTCTTCATTTACTGGTTAAGTGTTTAGATAAAACATGATTTCTACAATGGTCATGATGCTCACGATGGATCATAATCATCATGAGGCAGAGAATAAATATAAGTATATTTGGGGAGAAAATGTAAGGTCAATATATAGAAGCGAAGAAGATATAAGTGAGAAATTATGGATAAATCAAGATAATTGGTAAAAGAAATTAAAGATAAAATAGCATATTATACAAAGTAGTTTGATCGAGAAGATAAGTTTTATCTTCATGATTGGCGAGGAATAAAAGAAATGAGAGAAAGTAAAAATAGAATGAGAAAATGTATATATTGTTGGTGAGGATTGAAAGAAATGAGAGAAAGCAAAAAACAGAATGAGAAAACTTTGTTATTATATTTTCGTATTGATATGTTTAGTGGTTACATCATCAAGTGTTTAGAATAAGCTGTAGTGCTTCATCAAGCTTAAAGATCAATCAAGATAGCCGGTTCAACATTTGCATAAGATTACTTCAATAATATCATCAATGTCTTCAACAACAATTTATTCAAGAAAAAGTCTTCACAATCAAGATCACTACTGCAACGTTCAAAGAGATGGATATGTAATTGAGAGGGAGCTCAAAGAGTATGAAGATTCAAGGATAAAGTCATGTATTTAAGTTTTCTACAAAGAATTACTCAATCAATATCTTCTTATTCAAAGATCATTCGTCAGCAACATTATGTGATTGAAATCTACCTTTAAGATCAAGATCAAGAGCTAAAGATTTCATGCAAGCTTTCAAAGATTCAAGTTGCTAAAAGAAGATCAAGATAGCTTTTGAGAATGCAGATTTTGAGTTCGAAAGTAGAGTTGATACCTTCAAAGACAAAGAAAGTACTACAAGGTCGTCCTCAGCTTTCATGGAAGAATTCTCAGCTTTTTCGAGCTTCAAAAGAAAAGAAAATGGCAGATTACTTTAGAATAAAGTGTTCAAGCATAAGGAAGAAGTCGTCATCAAAAACACAATAAGAATAGTTCCAAAGTAGTTCATTTAGGGGGAGAATGTTCGAAATAAAGAAATAATTTACTTAGCACTATTGTAAAAATAGAGGGACTATTTGTGTTAAGTTAGGAAAGTTTAGTAACCAAGATGGCTATAAATAGGGAATGTATTTATGCCATGGTTAGTTGTAACAATTTCATCTAATCAAAAATTAATTGAAAGGCAAGTTAGGAAATATTC
Source organism: Tanacetum coccineum (assembly GCA_026074375.1). Classification (NCBI taxonomy): domain Eukaryota; kingdom Viridiplantae; phylum Streptophyta; class Magnoliopsida; order Asterales; family Asteraceae; genus Tanacetum; species Tanacetum coccineum. The sequence continues at coordinate 4,867 of BQNB010014028.1, read as the reverse complement.
TCTTCAACTAAACACACCACACACTAATTACACCTTGATTTACACATACAAATCTATCAATCAAGATCTAATTGCATATACAAAACATGTCCATCTGATATTAGCAAAATTGTATATTAAATTTACCCCGGGAATTTTGCCAATAAAAGCCCAGATATGAATGCCAAAAGGAATAGAAAAATGGTGCTTTTGTGTTCCAATTAAGCAGGAAATTATTAAAAGACAAAAAAAGCAAGAAACGATCAAAAACCGACAAGAAACGGAAAAAAAGACAAAGAGTCAAGAGCAAGAGTGAAAATCAGCCAAAGATCACAGCCGAATCAGCCCGAATCACCGTCAAAGAAAGAAACAATGAATCAAAGGCCTCAAAATAAAGTCAAGGGGCTAGTTAGTCACGTTGTGCAAAGTTTCAAGGGCTTAGGAGAAGTTTTAAAGATTCAAGGGCTAAAGTTGCAAAAGAAGAAACTTTGTTTAATAAAGAAGAAAAAGAAGTATACAAGCACAAGGGGGTGAAATTGCAATTTCAGAAACTACTTTATAACTACATTTGGGCGGAAGCAAAGACGGGGGCCAATTGTGTCAATATCTCAAAGATTCAAACAATACCCCGCTTATATCGCAACTGCCTAACAACCTGTAACAACATTTCCCGCCAAAACTTCCCACAACCCAAATCCCGTTTTCCACACCCCCGCTCCTTTATAAGCCCTCAATCCGGTTCATACACTTCCCCCCAATCACAAACAAACACGTGGCAGCAGCCCATTGGCCAGGACACATCATCAAACCCATCAAACGGCTACCATCAATTTCAAAAGATCAAGGGCTAGGATTTAAACGGATCATTCTAGAATTCTTTCCCTCTCTTCACCTCTACTCTATAAATAGAGTGTTAGGACATCATTTTTCAGTAGTAGTTTTAGTTTTAAAATTTTACTTTGTAATTTTCCGTTTTTAAGCAATTTAAATCTTACTTTAAGCAATTAAGCTTTTAAGCTCTTGTAACCTTTTCTTTTGAACTTGTACTTGTCACTTCTAGTAATATCAATGCCTTTTACAAGTAATTACACATTTAATAATCTTTTGTTTTCAGTTTGAAGTTGAATTCATCAAATAAGCTTTAAATAAGCTCATTAGAGCTTATTACTTTCATAAGCTCGAATTTAGTTTAAATCCTGCCTTTAGACTTTCATTTACTCAATATTAATCAACTTGAGTCAAGTCATGATCACTTGAGTGTTTGTGTTCAATTTTGGAAGCTAAAAAGAGAAATAAGCTGTTCCGGCTTATTGAGCTTAATGCTCTTTGGTTTAGAGGCTAAGGAGCCAATAGGTGTATGAATTTGAGCCATCACTCTAGTCATTCACTCTACAAGAGTGACCTCTTGTGCTGAGACTCCAATTTTCACAGGTTTAATTCTTCAAATTCTAAATTTAGCTTAAAATTTAGTTCTTACATTTGCTTATTTCTTATCAAACTTGGCTTAAGTCTTTTCAATATCATGTTATTCAGTTTTATTGATTAGCTATTTTGAATGTTTAGAAGATTAAGATTGAGTAAAATTACTTTTTCACCTAATTCTGTCATAGTAATAGTATAGGCTTAGTAGAGGAACTAGCTTATTTTCATAAATAAGCTAAGCATTTTCTAGCTCAATTAGTATTATTAAGTCATTTCTAGATAAAGTAGGTATAAAGTTTACACTGTTTTAGCTTTTAAATAGAATTAGATGTCACTTAGTGTTTACAGCTTTTAAATAAGGGAGTGTTTGGATATAGCTTTAATTGACTCAAAAAGTCAACTACACTTTGTCAAATTCTTTCTTTTAGCTGAGATAGATCTTGTTTTAGAGATTTAAAAAGCTTTTAGAAGTCACTTTGTAAAAACCAAAAGTTTAGATGTTAGAATCTCTTGTCAGCACCAGGGCACATTAGACTGAGGAAAATTTGTTTTAGTTTAAAGAGATTTAAAGCTTTTTAGAGATTTAAGTTGTTCAAACAAGTCTTAGAATCATACATGTAGTTTGTTAAATAAGTTTTCATTGAAAAGTTGAGCCTACATTAGCACTCTTGGTCATTTGCACCAGCAACAACAGTATTGACTGTTGTTGCTACTCATCTTTCTCATAGACTTTAAGCATTCATAAGTAAAAACTAGACTTTAGGATTTAGCATAAGTTTAGAATTCCATTAGCTTAATACTTTTCATAATTTAGTTTTCAATATTAAGCATTAACTTTAGCTTAATTTTCTGTCAAAAGTAGCTTATTAGCATAAGTAAATCTCAGCTTATAGCAATTTGAATTTTCATATCTAGTTGATAAATTGAAAATCCTTTTACCTAGGAAGATTCTAGGAAGATAGCTTAGCTTATTCTCAAAATCTCAGCACTTAAGGTCCAAAAATAAGCTTGATAGCTTATTTGAAAAAAGCTCAAAACAGTTTCAATTTAAAACTAGCACATTTTCAGTTTAATTTTCTTGTTAATCCTGTTCATACTTAGCTAATTTTAGTTTAAAAACCTCTAGTACACATCTTAAGTCTTAATAAGCATCTTTTAGTTTCAGCTTTCATTAAGTAATAAGCTCACAATAAGCCAAAACCTAAAAAGCTTGTCAAATAGCTACTTTCTGTGACAGGAAACTTACAGCTTATTTTCTAGCTTATTCTTTGGTTAAAAGTCCAAAGTGCTTTTGTTAAAGTTGTTAGAAATAAGCTGTTCTATAACTTTGTAGTTTTGAGTTTTGGCTGAAAGCCACTTTTTCAATAAGCAAATTAAGCTGAAATCGCAGGGTCTGTTTTGAACTTTTCTCAAATTTCAAGGTTATCTGTTTCTATTGTAGTGTAAAATTCCAAATATTAGCCCGCCTACCCTGTAGTTTACTTTCTTTCACTTTTTACCCTGTCTTTCTTAGTTAAATAAAAAAGTTAATATTTTTGTTTTTAGTTTTATTAAAAATTAGGTTAAAGTTTTAATTGAATAAATTAGGGTTCAATTGGGTTTTAAAAATTAGGGCTTTTGTTTCTATTAATTTTCTGCACCATTTTAGCATATTAAAACCATTTTTCTATATTTTTCCAGTTAAATTTGTATTTTCTAGCAATTAAAATAGATTTTAGTTATTACTTTTTCTTATAAAAATCATAAAAAATAGAAAAATAGTTGAAAAATTAAAATTCTTTTTGCATTAATTTTCATTTTAAATCTAGTATTTTTGAAAAATAAAAGAAAAATTTTAGTGTTAATTTTTAGAAAAAGTTTATTTTTGTTAATTCATTAAATCTTAGAAAAATCATAAAAAATTCAAAAATTAATAAAAAAATATTTTTCTTTTTTATAAAATTTTCTTTTGTCATTTAGTGTCTAGGAAAAATATAATACGTTAATTAGAATTTAATTTTAATTTTAATTTAATTTAGCTTTCTTTTCTTCTTAAATTTTAGTATTTAGGTTTCCCGATACCTGATACTGTTCCCGTATATTTAGGTATAAATATACAGTTTAGGATTTCCCTATAACGAATTTTGTTTCCCGTAAGTTTTTTATAAAGATCCCCATTTCCATATCTGTTTTCCCGTAGAATTAAATTAGGTTTTATTTAGTTAAATTTTTTTTTTAGTTGGTAACTATATCAGTGTTTCCATCATAACTAAATATTCTCCATCATTCAATTACTCATCAAACAGGATTACTTTCAATTGCAAAAAAGCCTCGTTGGGACATACGACCCGGAAAATCTCTTCCCCGTAATCTTTTTATCAAATTGATTCTTATAAATTTTAATCTCTTTGTGTAGATTTTTGACCTTTTGCCTTGGTTAAATGGCATTTTGGTTGAGATTTTGCATTTGTGTTATTTATAAAATACAAAGCTGCGAATCAATGTTGCTTGCAATCATTTGAATTCTGCTATCTCGAGTTCATGCTGATTTCCTTTGATGCTGTCTGTGGCTTTCAATATTTTCTTTCTAGCTGATTGTTGTGCTGCTGCTGGTTACTTTGTATACCGCTGCTGCTTACTTTGTTCCTGCTGCTCTTCAATCCTCTTGCCTCAAGAAGATCTATCTAGAAACTTGGAATTAACGGAGTCAACACCAAGTTTAGGGGAGGATTGTTGGGACAAATTACAAACGACTAAGTGTTGTTTCTGCTGTTAGAACATATTACGTTATCTGCCTAGATAGCACTAAGTCGTTCCTCTGCTGCCAGTTTAAATAGCATTCCTGCTGATTATGTTTCTTCTGCTGGTCATGTTCATCGTTCCTGCTGATAGTGATAGGAATCCTGCTGATTGTTATTAACAAAGGCATTTGATGGACCAAGATTTGCGTATCTGGTGGTCCATATTGGGATGGTGAATCCCTCTTTCGTGAATTGAGGAAGTGATTGATATTGATGTATATCTCTTACGAGATTTTAGTTTTCTTGTTGACTAATTTAGGGTTTCTTCTTTATAAAAGAAACTTTTAGCATTAGGGTTGGGCACCGATTGTAAAAGCACAAAATCAATTTATTATCAATAGAAAGATCCATAGAGGATCGTTGTTCATATTGTTGTTCTTCTTTATTGAACTGTTTAGTTTCCGCCTAAACATTTGCTAGAGTCTCTCACGTATGTGCTTGTGATTACATAAGTACTATACATTCACAAAGGCTAGAAGATCTATCTAGTCCTAGATCCTAACAGCAGGTACTCTAAGTAACAAAAGACAATATAAATAGGCAATGCAAGCCTAAATTAAGAATCAATAAGCAGGGTTAAGCTGAATTAATCAATGCTACAATAACATATAAAAAAATGCAGGGAATTGAGTTAAAAACTTACAAAGGTCCAAGAGTAAAGGGAACCTAAAAACTAGCCTAATTAA